>APFE030031639.1:694-21424 GCA_000404065.3 Pinus taeda
ATAACAATATGGGGGCAATAGGGGCACAACAATATTAATAAGGGGTATAACTACAATAGTAATGGGGTAATCACTAGTATTATAGGGACCCAACAGAGATGAAAACTTATTTTCTGAGACATGACATCATTGACATTCAACAAGCAAGAAATCAGAAGAAATTTGGAAAAAACTCAATCCAAAGGTGGGAATTTAACCTAAGGTTGATCATCGCAGGTCAAAGAGGGGCTAACTGTGCTGTAGAGCGCTGTCTCTCACTAAAGCCTGCACTGATTTCAATGATTTCAAAATTTATCAGCGCTGGTCAAAGAGGGCCTATCTGCACTGATCAATGTAGGTTAAAGAGGGACTAGTCGTGATGATTGAAATATTCCAAGGTTAATTAGCGCAGGTCAAAGAGGGCTTAACTGCGGTGCAACACACTGTCTCTAAGGCTAGCATGCACTGATTCCTGTGAGGCCACTCAAGAGTCATCTAACCTCAAATTTTGACCAAAATTCAATGCAAAAGGCTGAATTACAACAAGTAAAGTCTGTCAAAGTGTCTAAGGAGGTGGATAAGCTACTAAGATGGATAATCGATCCCCAACAGAGTTGCCAATTTGTTTTGGGAAATTTTAGTGTTCTTAGCTAAACGCCTAACCCTCTAAACTAGTAGTTTAATCTAGAAACAACAGTACAAAGCATTCTCTACCTTTGCTATAAACAATAGATAAAATAAGAGAACAAAGAACCTACTTGTAGCTTCTACTTTTTCCTTATCTCCCTTGATCGATTCTGTTGCTCCTTCCCATACTTAAGCCGCTTGAGAAGTACCTGCACACAGACATAAATAAGAACCCATCAAAGCATATGATAATGATCTATTGATTAAACATAGCATGGAATCAAGTACACAATAAGCATATGAAAGCATCAAAGACAATACAAGCATATGGAAAAAGCTTTGAACACTTTATTAGTGAAAGGAAGAGTTACAACCCAATTTGCCTGATTCAACATCACTCCTCCAGTTCAATCCCATCTTCTCCTCACAACAAGCAAGACACTTTGACATCATTACAATACTGGCAATCAACCCAAAACTCATATCAACAACATCTCCCTATCATTGAATAATTTCCAGCTCGTGATCACTTAGATGAGTGGTCTTTTTATAGGTTAATGAAGGAAGTTCTGCCATCAATGGTGATAATGAATGCCCTCCTATATTTAGAAATCAGTTCCATGGAAGAAGGGATAAGGGGATCGATGTTCCTTAACTCCCTTCCTCATCCAAATGCGAACTCAAAGGAGTGGGTAGTTTTGAGAAACTTCTAGAGGCATCCAATGGATAAGGAATATTTCAAACCCTCGTGGAAATTCGCTCAAATTCGCCCAGCATAGGCCAAAGAGGGACCAAGTGCACTGCATAGCACCCTGACAATGTATGGTTTGCATTACAGCACACCCTAATGAAGGCCTACCTATGTTGATCTTCTTAGAGGCAGTTTTTGGATGTTTTTAGTGATGGAACTTCTTGGGAAGTGAGGCATTCTGATGTTTAACTTCTTTAGGGCATGTAACAACTGCATTAGGGGTTGATGGGCCTTAATATTATCGATCTATAAGTTGGGGTTGATGTGCCCAAATGGATTGGTAACACTCCTTAGATGGACAACGAAATATGCTCCAAGCTTCTCTGTTGCTTTGTATCACTCTGCAAGGACTACGTCACCCTTCCCGGCTCACCAGCACTCAGTCTGTCCCATGAAAATTCTCCCAGCGTTACCTCTCGACCCTACGTCATCTCTTCTAGCCGCTGAGTTGATACTAAGGCCTCTGCGTCAACTCTCAGACCCTCCACGTCACCCACGCTGGCCTCTTTAGCCTTCACATAGCTCCCAGCTGCCTTTATGTAGCATCTAGCTACCTCTACGTCAACCTCTCTAGGCTATGCGATGTCTCTCTAGAACTATCTCTACCTCTCTGCTATGTATTCTTGGCCTCATGCCGAACTGCCCGTCACTACAACAGATCATTGGTTCGATTCTCTTAGCAAAATCCCGCTCGAGAAAATTGAACTGACTGATCAATTTGGTGTATCTCCAACTGACCCTCAAGCCTCCTGTTATACTTTTCCTGTTGAGTCTTCAACAACCAAGATTAAGTCCCTAATCAATGGCTAAGATTAGATTTGGCTTAATCCATGTCATTTAGAACATTCTCACCCATTTTTATATTAATACCCATTAATATTTTAATTTTCCTAAGTTTATACTTAGGAACCCCATTAAAAATTTTAATTATTTTAATATCTCTCCAACTGGGTGGAATTTCCCCAAACGATTCTGGGTCTTGGAGATCTTATGTGCCTTAGCCTCTCCACTAGTTTTCATGGCTAGATCACATCATATGCTACCACAAATCAACACATCCACCACTAAAGCTTTTTCAAAGGCCTAATCAATAACCAACTTTGAGTCACGTCCCACTTGTATTTTTTTCACACCTTTTTCCAAAAATACCTCAAGAGGGTCCTCAAAGTAATGAAATTGACTCTATTATTTCAAAATTTACTAGGGGCATATCTAATATGAGTGTAATTATTTTGATTTAGAAAAAACACAACACTCACCTAACATACAAGTGGGTGGCCTTGTCTAGCACCATGAAAAAATCCCCAAGGGATATCAAAATACAATTCAAGCATAACCAAGACCCTTGGATTTTTTTTCTTTGGGATTGAACATTAACTCCTTAGAGATTTCATAATATTTACCTGTAGTAACTTATGGAGGAATATCTACATCTTTGAAAATACTTGAGTTGTGCACCCACCATAATCGAAAACCAATATGCAAGATAAACCTTCAAACTGCTTCATTGGTTAGTTCACAAGTCAATCCTTCAAATAATCTTCCAGCTTACCGTTCAACCAACATGACTATTAATTGAATTTTGACTTCACTTTCCTCAAAACCTGCATAGTATAAGGACAAAAAATAAAAAATATGAGAAGAGGATTCCTCATTTAAATTGCATAACACACACCTATTCAGGCCAACCCATCTCCCTTTCACTCCATTATCCCAAATCAATAACTTGTTGCTTAAGGTAAGCCATAAAGTAATTTTCTTTTTATAGGGGCATGAATCCCCCAAAGAATGCCCTAACACCATTGTTTTTCTTTAAAGAACTACACCTCCATACTAGCTAGGTACCCCAATTTTATTGTGAATTCCATAGCACTTGGGATTTTAGACCAATAAAGGACATCCTTCTCCTCCTTCTTCAACCTTATATAATTTTATTTTATCTCACCAATAAATTGATTCCACTCAACCATTTCTACACCTTCTAGCCTAATGAATTCCTCCTACTTCCAACTTGACCTCCCTCTAGCTTGGGGAAATTGTACATTGGCATATTCTAGGGAGAAAATAGCAACCAAGCGAAGAGATCACAGGAAATATTTGAAATCCAAAAATGTTCCTCAACCCCAATGCAAGGGTCTTCCCTAATTCTATATTTCCTTATGTTACCAATCCTCCACACTATCCACTTCCCTACAAGAGGAAAAGAAGCCAGTAACACTTTCCACACCATGAATTATTTAAAAGACTTTCAAGGCTATCTATACCAGTATTCAACTAACAATCCTTACAATTACTGAAACTTCATAACCCTTTCCTGTAAGGATAAGTTGTGGGTAAGCATCCAAAGGCTCCTAGTAGCAAGGGACTGAGAAAAATAGAAAATATTTTGAATCACGCACCCTTCGAGAGTTTTTGGAGCAACCACACAACTCTACTTTACCAAATAAATGCCTCTAGATTACCAAGAGCCTGACCATAAAAACTAAAAACTTATCTTTTAAATCTTAGTTAGTGTTCCTTTTGGAATTTCTCCAATTGATGTTCAATAAACTAGAATACTATACAAAACAAACTAAATCTTAACTACTTTCGCTCCCTTTGAAAGAAGCCTATTAACTGAAATAGAAACATGTGCTTCATTTTTTTTTAAATAACCACATCCATTCTTTAAACCTATAATTATTTGGCTTAAGAGAAAAAAAACCAAGATATTTAAACCAATCCTCCAAATCTCTCCTTAGATAGGGTAGAAGTTTTTCAATATGTTGCAGTAAAATAATAGATAGACAATGTGGAATTAGAAATGATTTGTCAAAATTAATTTCCATGCTTGTAGCTTTATAATAAATATTTGACACATTTAAAAAAAAAAAAGGTCCCTCATAAACCTTTGAGCAAAGCATAACACATCCCCAATGTGTAGGAGATGAAAAAAACATTCCTTGGGTTGAAACCTTAACATTCCTAAGAATCCATTTTGCCATATCATCACATATAAACTTACTAAAGATCTTCACCATAATAAGGAAGAGGAAAGGGTATAGGGGACAACCTCGATAGAGCCCTTAGAAGGCTTGAAAGAATCTAGAATGGGCTCCATTGATGAGCACCATGAAAGAGACAAATTATACACATCCCATAATCTAATTTAAAACAGAAATATTCATCCCCATTTTCAGAATAACTAGCTAAAGTAAACTCCAACTAATTCGATCTTAGGCTTTGTATAAATCCAACTTAAGGATAATTGCACACTTATAGAACTTTTTCACCAAATAAGAGATTATTATGCAAATTTCACTGCATTGTGAATCTGTCTTTGTTAAAGGAACCCAAATTTCTCTTCTAAAATAACCTCACTCAAAAAAGGCATTAGCTTCTTGGCTATAATTTTGGAAACTGGCTTGTAAAATCACATTACAACATGAGATTGACCAAAAATCCCTAAAATAAACTCCATCCTGTTTTTTTGGTATAAGGGAAATGAAGGTAGAGTTATGGGATCCATGAACTCTTCGATTCCCTTCCCACCTTTAACAAATATTCCTTCATTAAGTCATAAAAACCAAGGAAAATTTCCACTACGAGACTATTATGCCCAAGGCTCTTACCTTTTTGCACATATGAAAGAGAAACGAGAACTTCTTACTATGCAATTTCTTCAATCAATGAGCATTTCATTTATTCCATAAATGCATGAGGGAACTTAGAGATCACCTCATGAATATCTTGAATCAGGCAACCTTTTGGTTCCTAGAAGAGGACTTGGAAATGATAAACATCCTCCTCAGCCTTGTCCTTAAAAGAGCACACCATGAAACCATTAGAAACTTTAATTTTCCATACCATATTCAGAATTTTCTGATAGTTCACAAACTCATGGAAAAATTTTGATTTATTATTGCCCTTCTTAATCGAGATGGTCCTACTCTTAAGCCTCCAAGAACATTCCTCCTTCTCTAGAATTGAACAATGGAAGGATTCTAAAGCTTGGAACTAAGATAGTTGACATTAGAAAAAAGTGACATTATCAACATACAACTTTGTCATCTTGGCTTGAGCCCCTTTAAGTTAAGCTTGAGTCATATCACGTCTTTGTAGAAGCTTTGACTCTAGCTATATTTTATACAAATTGACACATGTATGAAGAAGAAGAAGAAGAGGAATAAATATGGTCCCATGAATCAAAAAGCTTCCTAAAGTATTCCTTTGCGAGCCACGAGGGGTAAAATTTTAAATGAGTAGGAGACAACTCACCACTCTACAATTTCAATAGAATTGATGTGTGATCAAATAACCATCTAGTAGACATTGATGACTTCATTAAAAATGTATTGATCTTCAATGATTTTGAAACCGAAAATTTGTCCAACATTTTGGAAACTGTATCCCCATTAACACAAAAGTTCCTCCTAGGCACTAACTTCACTAGCTCAATATTAATTAAATAATACTTCTCAATAAACACTCATAATAAACCACTCTTGGGTTACTACTTGGGAATAGCCTACCATACTTATCTTAATAACAAACTAATATTTAAATCCTCACCTATTAGATTGAGTGAATCATCTGACACCCTTAACAGAAAGATTTCCCAAAATGGTGTTGGCAATATGTTTGCATTATCATTGATGTCAACTGCAATGTCATTGGTGCAAAAGAAATATTAGAGGGAGCCAAACCAAGATCAAGTAGCAAAAGCAACATGAGAGATTAAATGAAGTTGTAGTTTGTGTAGCCTATCTTTGAAGGCACTTCTTCTGTAGTTCCCTGGTTCAAATGAGAATGAAAGGTGTATGGTTGAATAGCTTGTTCGAAGACTATTCCAATTATATATGGTACTTGTTATAAATCAAAATGAATGAGAAGAAAAACATGTTTTAAGTAAAATGTTCCAAACAAGGTTCCATCCTAGTCAAATTTCTATGTAAATGTTGGAGTGTGGGCCAATATAGATAAGCCTGGTAAGCCAGTGATTAGTAGAAGGGCGCACAACATTGGAACACAAGCCAATATACACTCTCTCGATAAGAGGGGACTAATATAAGCTCGGTAGATGGGTTCTGATATATGAACTCACTCGAGAGTCAGAGACCAATAAAAGTGTCCACAGGCGTGGTGTGAAGTAGTTTGGTATATGAACTTGCTTGGGAACTGGGGACCGATATAAGCCTAGTATGCGAGGTTTGGTATATTAATTCACTTAAGAGTTGGGGAGTAGTTTAATGTCCCACACATGTAGTATATGGAATTAGGAAAAGGAACACAAATATTTATAATTGGAAAATCATGTTTTACCAGGACCTAAGCCTGTCTTAATCATGACCATTAATCTACACTTAACGACTAATTAATTAGGATTAAGTGCATATTAGGATAAGATTAAGGTAGCTTAATTATACTGGGGTATTAGAACCCTTTGGGCCAGTGTGAAATGGCATTGGTATAACGTGGAAAGTGCACATGGATGATAGGTGGCAAGATTGATGATGTGGTAGCCATAACACGTGACACATGGCATGTAGATTCGACTTTGGCTAGCCAAAATGGACATTTGGCAAGTGACACATGGCAAGTACACATTAGTGTCTAGACACATGGCAAGATCTGGTTAGTTGCAATAGTTGATGAAGAGTGTGACTTGGAAGGTGACATAGCTATGGCGAGTCCCTCCCTGGTGTACCAAGGCACCAGGCGTTAGAGTGCAGTCTTAGCTATGAAAGGCAAGCTCGATCCGATATGACTTGGAAATACACATGTGGCAGTGATGGGGTGGCAGAAAGAACTTGTTGTGGCACATGGTTGGTCCACCATGGATTGACATGGCATACCCAAAGGTCTCGATATATGTTCAAGGCTAGTGTTTGGTGAGGTTTTAAGTGTATTTCATTTTGGCCAAAATGGCCAAAAACTAAGGTTTAGCGGCACATAGAAAGGATGGCTCATGTGGGGCTCTATACTAGGCTACTGGAGCTTGGTGCTGAAGAAGGTGAAAAGTAATCCGAGCATATGTGGACCCAAATATCTGAATGCAAGATAAGCTGGAAAAGTGATTATGGCCTCGAAAAATGGCCATGTGGTTCCATATGTTTGAAGTTAAGCCCCCATGGGGACAAGGGACCATGATAATTGAAAATAATATAGGTTATATTAATTTAGTTCCTCATGACATGTCAGATGTGCTAGGGTTTCATTGTGCAATTTTGGTATAAATATCCCAAGCCATGGAAGCTTAAGTGTGTGGAAGAGTGTGATTGTAAGGGAAGTCTGAGTTTGGAACGATAATTTGGTACAATTGTGGTGGTGCAAAGAGCGAGAAAGTACAAAGAATATGAATGAATCCTCAAGTGACCAAAAGAAGAATAAGTTTGAGAATGAAATCTATGGCATGTGTGCGATTGGGGGAGAAATCAAGGATAAAGTCTAAATAAACAGGTTGATATTGTATGCAAAATTGAAAGATATAGAACAAGGAGTGGTGTGTAAAGCATAGGAACAACTTGTAAGGATTGTGGATAGAGAGGAACTAAAAGAATTAAAGTAGGGAGTGATACACAAATGAAAAAGAGATCTTAAGGGAGAACAATTTGGATGAACAATTAAGAACTTTTTATAAGCAAAATTAATTGGAAAGCCTGTGGATCCAAGTTTGAATTTTTTTAAAAAAGGGCATCTAATTGACATTTCTAGTTGGTTCTAGTAAAATATTTTAGGGGAATGGTGTCTCTTTCTAGTTGGAGCTAGTAAATTATTGCAACAATGGTTTGGTGCCTACAAGAACATCCATATAAATAAGTTTTGTGGTTTTCTCCCATAAGGGTTTCCATATATATGTATTGTATTCTTATGTTGTTCAGGTGATTAACATTGTATATGCTTTGAAATGTTATGGATTTGTTAAAATTTCCCATTATATTGATTCACCCCCTTTCTTAGTATAATTATAATTTCAAAAAACAGTTTCAAAGCAAGTTCCTTCAAGAAGTAGTAAACCACTAGATGGTAGATCACAGGGGATCATGTCCAATCACAAGGGATCTTCCTCAAGCAAAGCTCCACTATTTGATGGATCAAATTATGCCTTTTTGGAAAATAAGTATGAACACCTATATTATGTCACTATTTACTAATGTCTGGTTATTTGTTGAAAATTGTTATCACGTCCCAACAACTCTTCCAACTGATCTGAATGGGAAGGTGCTCCATTTAAATAATGAAAAGGAAAAAATCCCATATTGTGTGGACTATCAAACACATAATTTTTCGAAGTGATGCATTAGAGTATGCCAAGAAGGTTTGGGACAAGCTTTAAAATTGCTACGAAGGAGATGACAATGTGAAGAAGGATAAGCTACAAACTCGTAAAAGTCAGTTCTAAAGTCTGAGAACGGATGAAGATGAAAATGTTGCAACATTCTTTTTTCGTGTATGTTATCACTAAGGGAAAACCCTGGATGTAGGGAAAAACCATAAGGTAACCTCATAACCTCTTTTAGATTGAAGCTAGCCCTTCAACCCGGAGATGGATATCTCTGTAAAAATCGACTACCCTATGGTCATTGTAGTAGAAGATTTTGTGCAATTGAGTTCAGGTGGCCAGATTTAGATCTAGGAATAAATTGGTTGGGTGAACTTCAAAACCATTGGGCATGGTCCAACTATTAAAAAAATGAGATCACAACTCCAATGAGCAGGTTTGTACAAAGCATGAAAGTCACAAGTCCTTTGACTGTTTGGGAGATTTAAAAGAAAGATGACTGAAGGAAAACAAATCTTAGAAATGGCTAGAATAACACATATTAATGACTAATAATTTAAGAGAGGAGCATCAATGAAATCCAATCTCATAAACTAACATTCTCATAAATTGAAGAAAACAATTATATAATAGAGAAAATACTGACAGGGAGAAGCAACACATGCATTTCCTACTAACTACTCATTAAAGAATGTGAATACATTCAAGATTGCTTAAATATATTTGGACTACAAGTGTTTTTCCAATAATTTCCGACTTCGTTTACATATTCATAAATTGTTTATATAGTGCTTTAAATAACAATTTTACAAAACAACAATCATCACATAATTACAAAAACTTAGATATTTTAAATATCTTTGAAGTTCATGTATGCAAAAGATAAACTTAATAATATTTTGTATGTCCTAAAATAACTATAGGAAAATATGCTTGCATTAAGGAAAAATAAATATCTAGTTAACTGCTTCCCTTGAAAGTATAACAGGTCCCTAAACTGTAGTTTTAGCATGTATGCTAATATAACAGGTCCCTCTACAATAATCCATCAAACTGCTCCTTCGCTCTTCTTCAATTCTATTGGAAAATCTTTAGCCTTTAAAACTGGAATTTTTTTTATTAATGCTAATCCTCTGCCTTTAAATCTGGAGTGGTTGTAGATTTTTTTACACAATCTTGTTGACTGTCCATTCCAAACTACCATCCCTCTTTTCCTGTAATTCAATAGCTGCCGACCCATCTATTTGTTGACACTTTGTATGGTCTTATCGGAGAGGGTTTTGCCTTATTGTTTTACCAACACTCCTCAACCCCTTGCGCTTTTTCTCCTTTGGAATTTGTTTCATTATATAAGCGGTCCATTAATTATCGACTTAATGCTATCAAAAGATTTTTATACGTAACTTACATGAATTTTCGACTTCGTCCATTTCTGATTTCATCCTAGTTCCCTTTTCTTTAGCCCTTCCTGCTTTTATTTTTCATAAGGCTGAGGGTTGTGACCATCAACTTAACCTTGAGGTGCTAGGCATTTTATTCGTTACCGGGGGATGCTTTCCTTTGTTAAGTGCTTTGGTGCCTTATTTATTTAAGTCAGATTGCATCGTAAGAAAAAGAGTTATTTTTTTATTTTATTTTTATTTTCTTTATTTGATTGCATCACAAGGAAAAAAAGTACACCACGCTTGTTTTCTTAAGATGCAATCAAAGAAAAAAAGAAAAAAAAAAGAAAAAGGTTTTGTTTTGTTTTTTTTTTTTAAACTCTTTTTCTTACGATGCAATCTGAATGACTACGTGTCAGCCCCTATATTAGAAATTTTCAATTGGAGCTTTCTAAAGTGGCAAGTGTTACAAATCGTCGATTTTATCTGGACCTCCAATTTCTGTTTATGACATCATCATATCCACGTGGCACCTCGTGAGTGGTGACACGTGTCACCCTGATTTTCCCCCTTAGGAACCCTCAAAATGCTAAAACTTCCTACCACGAGTCCTTTCGTGTTGCCATGTCATTTTGATGTCAGATGGCACGTAGCTTTATCAGAATCAATCGTATTCCGCCACACGTCCTGCTAGAGGAGAGAGAAAAGGCACATCCACCTCTGGTTTTTGAATGAATTTCTTTGTTAATTTGTTTTGGCGCTCCCTAGTGGTTTAACACTATCGACGTTTTTTCCTGGTAGTTTAGCACTATCGACACTTTCATATCACAACATTCTTAAGGTTGTCATCTCGAAAAACGTTGATATGCGATTGCTAATGTGCCGATCATTGATATGTTCCGATGCACCAATGTGCCCTGGACCTCGCCGATTCTACCATGGACCTCTGATGTGCACATCGCTGATTCTCCAATCACCAATGTGCGATATGCTTATTACTCCAACATGCGGGACCTTGTGACTTGCGATCACCGATATGCCCTAAACCTCTGATCTTTCTTCCTTTCAAAGGCTTTCAAACCCCTAACTTCAACAAGCCATATCTTTTGATCCAAGAGTCCATTTTTGGACTTCCACATATTGTTGGAAATATTGTTCAGATCACTTTCCAATGGAGAGGGTCTAATGTAGGCTTTGAGTCCTTATAATACTTGGAAAATGAATAAAAACCTCTCTTCTTGTTTACTAGGATTTCCAAAAACTGTTTACAGCATTGCTATCAAGAATTTTTCCCTGTTTATTACAATTTGAAATATTGACACTACAATTGTCATCATTTTCCAAAAAAAGATTTAAAAATGCGAAAAGTTTATTGTGATAATAGTTGGCTCCACGGGGATGTTGTCAATCAAAGATGGCATCAATAATCCCCCATAGACTAGTTATCTCATCCATTACAAAATTTGGCTAAAAGAAAAACTAACTGAGAAATAGAACTTCATATTTTTAAGAGATGATTTTACAGCCTCTGAACTTGAAAGTAAAAAACATAACTGTTTCTAAAAAAATTCTTATTTTTCTGATGAATATTAGCAAAACCTTAGGGCCTTCGCTTCTAAAATATATGGATATGTACAATGAAACTTGAAAATCATCATGTGTTTAAGAAATATAATGCTTTAGGAAATGTCCATTGACTGGACCTCCTAGTAAAGATTCTTCATGTGGACCTTCTAAGATGAAACTGTTTTTTTCATGGAAAGCAACAATTTTGTATGGCCATTTCCAAATGTTCTCAAACTTCCCGTGTTTACCTTTATCCTCAATGCAGACATTCCATTTCAGGACCAAGTCTTGGCATTTGAAGTCATCCTCTTTGTTTTTTTATGTCAAAAACCTTTTTGATTTGATCTTGTATTTCCTAAGATTTTTCATACACCCTTTCTCTGGTTTCCCGCACTTCAATTAGCTGGTTTATCCTTCTCTATAGCTAATTAGGTTCTTCTCCCAACTCTTGCAAATATTTCATAACAGGCATTCCAATTGAAACATAAAAAATGCATCAACACCATACACCAACTGAATAGGAGAAGTATTGATTGACCTTTTAATACTAACTCTATATGCCCATAAGGAAAATTTAAGCTTTGTGTGCCAAGCCTTTTTTTATCTTCTAACAAATTTTTAATAATTCTGACTAAACTCTTATTGGAGGATTTTGCAAGTCCATTACCTTGAGGGTAATAGGAAGTGGAATGGCTGAGTATGATATGGTAGTATTCAAAGAATTTTACTAATTTCTTAGACTTGAAACATTATACATTATCAATAATTATCCTCTTTGGGAAACCAAAACTAGACATAATATTTTCTAAGAATCGAATAACCACAATATCAATAGCTTGCCTGCTTGGAAGTGCCTCAATCCATTTTGCAAAGTAATATGTCCCTGTCAAGATCCATCGATGTTGTGTTGATAATGCCGGATGGATTTCACCTATAAAGTCAAGGCCCCATTGCTGAAAGGTGCCTCTACAGAGATGGGTTTCAAAGGTAAATACATTAGTTTTGACTTACCCTCAAGCAACTAGCATTTGTGATACACTGCTACTTCATTTCTAACATTAGAAAATAAAGTAGGCCAATAAAAACCAATTCTCAAGATTTTATCTGTTATGGTTTTCCAATAATGATGTCCTCCAGACGCTCCTTCATGAAACTCTTTACTCATTTTCTTAGCTTCGTCTTCTAGCAGGAAATTCAACAAAATACCCCGAGGGTCTTTCCAGTATAGATAACCATTCAAAATACAATACTTAACAGATTTCAGTATCAAAAATATATTCCGGGTCTTATCTATTCCTGGTGGCACTTGTAAATTTTGTAAAATGTAAACAACATCAACATACCACAAACATTGTTTAAAACAACCTTTAGCTTCAACCACTGTTTCTTCATCTGTTAGATAGGGGGGCAAGCTCATTAAAAAATGAACCTACTAATGGGGACGTTGAGGAGGAGGTAGGGTTTTTCTTCTGCGCTTGCTGCCACCATTGAGAAAGAGGCCGCAGGGCCACCTCTGGAGAGAGTTCTGCCGGCCCTTCTTGATGCCATTGTTAGGAGCTTCGACGCCATGTCCGAGCTGCTGAAGTCTGTAGTCTGAAAATATAAGTGTAGGTGTTCGAAGATACAGTTGGGGTTTGAATTTTTAACGGTTCCAGCACAACCTAAGGTGGAGCTACATCTTCGGCCTCTGCTACCCCCATTCCTGCAGATCCGAACCCTTGCGACGCACAAATAAGATTCATTTACCAAAGCGCGACACTAAAGTCCTTTTCCTCGTCTTCGGCTCTAAGAATCTGGGTTGGAGGTCCGCTCGTCTTGGGCTCTAAGTATCAACGGAAGAGTACCGGGGCGACTTGCATCGAGTATAGAGTTGGGAGGCTGTGGCAAGAGTCAGTGTCTTGAAGGTTTCGACAGTCTAGTGCTCGACCCTACCATGCCGCTCTGCTTTGGTGGTCAAGCCAAGGAGTAGGCCTTCGGCGTTTTTGATCTGAGCTACGGAGCGGGTGCGGGGAATTTTTGGTCTTCAGATTTTACTTTTCGTGGGGGCGAGGTGGCTGCCCTAGTCGCCTCTGCCCCCGGACTTGCCTCTGCTCTGGTTGGGAGTGGATGGGTTCCTTTGCTGAGGCAGATGGTGCTATTTTTGGTTGCTGGCTGGCATACTTCTGCGGTTTTTTGGAGCGTTGAGGGAATTGGGGTGTGGAGGTGATTGTCTCTGCATCGTTTCGTGCCGCTTCATCATGGATGTTTTTCGCTGGGGTTTCTGCAGGCTGTTGAGGATGTATGGGGCAATTTTGTTTCTACCTCTAGTTTCGTCGGTTTCAGGAGGAGAGTTTGAGGGGGCAGGGGAGGAGTGGCTACCCTGGCTGATGTCTTCCTCATTTTGCGCCTCTCCTACTTGTCTGGGTGGCCAGATTTAGAGTTTACTGTTCAATTTTTCCCTCCTCTGGAGATTTATTTGCTATTTGTTGTGATGGCTATGGGTATCCTCCATAGGTCTGTTTTCTGCAGACTGGTTTGGGGTTTACATACCCATTTACTTGCTGCCTTGTTTGAGGGCTTTTCTGGAATACTTCTTTTGAAGTATTGTTATTGTAAGTGGCTTTGCCCACTTCTTCATATGCGTTTAACATCTACAACATGTAATTTTATGAAATTAATGGAAATTATAGATTTTCTCCATGGGAAAAAGATTCTTCATCTATTAGATCTGATAATTCAAAAACATAATTTATACCAACAACATCAAGATTTGACTCAGTCATTAGTTTGGATAGACCTTGTCTTTAATAAACTTGGTAGGTTTGATTTCCATGTCATACTCCAACATTTTAGCAATCCATGTCCCTCTTCTGCCATCACTGTCTGTTTCTACTACAATACTCTTTATTGCAGCATCTGGTACATACACAATCACATGAGAATGCAAAATAAACACTCTAAAATCTTTTAGTACTTTGATCAATGCATATGCATGTTTTTCTAGAATATTGTATTTTAGTTCAACATTCCTCAATTCCCAGCTGAAAAAGGAGATGGACTGTTCTTGTCCTGCATCATTCTTCTGAAGTAACACACCAGAGATAATATGTTTGGAAGAAAAAGAGAAAATTATGAAATCTTTTGAAATATATGGACTAATGAGTAGAGGCACTTGGCCTAAGGCTCTCTTTATATCATTAAAATAATTCTTTTCTTGTTCACTCCACTTAATTTCACTTCCTTTCTTAAGCATTCCTATTATTACTTTAAGATTTTTGCAAAATTCAGAATAAAATACCGCAGAAAGTTTACTTTACCTAAGAAAGATTGCACTTCCTTTTTACTTCTTGGCTATTCAATATTTTGCATTGTTTTCACTCTATTGGGGTCTATCTTGATGCCATCCTTTGACACTATATGCCTCAACAACTTGCCCTCTCTCATGGAAAAATGGCATTTCTTCGGATTAAGAGAAATTCTAAATCTCTTGCACTTACTAAAAAATATTCTAAGATGTTTCAAATGGGCATATTCGGACATTGAGAAAACAATAACGTCATCTAGATAAATCACCATAAACTTATCTCTTTCGTCAGCAAAGGAGATGTCCATTGCACGTTGAAAAGTGGCTCCTGGGTTCATGAGTCTGAATGGCATCTTAGAATACATGAATGTACCCCATGTTGTGGTGAAGGGAGTCTTCTCTTGTTCTTTCGGGTTGACCAGGATCTGATTGTATCATGAAAACCCATCTAGCATGGGAGTCCTTTATGAAACAACCATCTTCTAGAGAATGTGGTCCATTTTCGGTAAAAAATAATTATCCTTCATTGAGACTTTATTTAAAATTTTGAAATCCACACATAGGCGAATTTCCCCACTTTTCTTTCTTACTAGCACCAAGTTTGCTACCCAATTGGAAAATCTAAGTGGAATGATAATTTTTGCATCCAGTAGCCTCTTTACTTATTTCTCAATCAATGGTAGTAGTTTCAGATTGATCCTTCTTAACTTATTTATTTTTTATTATTTATTTTTATTTATTTTTATTAATTTATTTTTATTTTATTTATTATTATTATTATTTATTATTATTATTTATTATTATTATTATTTTTATTATTTTTTATTATTTTTATTATTTATTTTTTATATTTTATTATTTTATTATTTATTATTATATTTATTTATTTATTTTATTTTTATTTTATTTATTTTTTAATTTAATTTTTAATTAATAATTTTCTTATTATTATTTTTTTATTATTGTTATTATTATTTTTTTTTTTTTATTTTTTTTAATTAATTTAATTTTTATTTATATTGTGCTTAATATTTATTATATATTATATATATTATAGTATATATATTATTTTATATATATATAATATTATATTATTAATTTTTTTAATTTAATTAATTTATTATTTATTATTATTATATATATACTTTATATACTTATAGATATATAATTTTTTATTTTTATTTTTTTTAATTTTTATTTTTTTTTAGTTTTTTTAATTTTTTAATTTAATTTTTTGCGGCTAGATCCTTCTTAACTTATGTTTGAATGGTTTCTCATTTTCCTTAAGTGGTATAGTATGTTGGATAATGGACTTGTCATAAATTTCCAAATATTCGTACCTCCAGAAGAATATATCACCAAATTCCTTCAATAATTCCGCATAATGTGTTTTCTGCTCTTTATTCAAAGTGTTGGAAACTTTGACAACTTTTAGGTAACTTATGGTTCCAATTATAATCTTCCATCTCCTCCTCAATTGGCAGAATCCTTGGCTTCAATGCTACATCATTAGAATCAAATAATCTTTCTAAAGGGACTAAGCCTATAGGAATCAAATTATTACTAAAATCAATAATTTCCTTTCGTACTACAACTTTCAAATAGATTGTTGTTTCATATTTTTCATCTGCAATTTCATCTTCATGTCTTTCTATCGGAGTGCTGAGAAATTCATCTGTTCTCTCCAGAAATCTTCTGATCTGCTCATCGTCTTCAAAAAACCTGCCAATGCTTTGTATTATCAGGAATTGAAGGCCAGTGTCTAACATTTATCTCATATTTTTCATTTGAATATAATAGAACCTTGAATGTATTAGTAGCCTTTGCCAGAGCATCTACATTCCATTCTTCTATCTTGGTATCAATGAGATTTCATGTTCAACAAAGAAGTTGGAAAACAAATCCCAAACTTCATTTCCGTAAGCTCTCATTCTTGGATGCCTAGTTTGATAAACGGATTTAACTTGGCTCACAACTAGCTCCGAATCTCCAAAAATGTGAACTTTCTGTGCCTTTTTCTCTCGTAATAGATTTAAACCAATAATGAGAGCTTCATACTATGCTATGTTATTTGTACAATCAAACATCAGTTTATAAGAATGAAATTGACTTGTACAATCTAGTGGATAAATCCAGATACATGCTCCCGAAACCTTCTCACATGTGGATCCATCAAATTATAATTTCTAGACCTCCCCTGAAAAAATCGGAACCTGTTCTTGTTGAATATCAGTTTCATTTGCTGGTGATGTTTCTCCCTCAAAACAATAATCATTGAAGAAGATTTGTGATCCTAGCTCTGTGTCTACTACATATATTGGATGATTATTTGGCTGCATTTTGTTGCTCACCATATAGGCCATTTTAAGTTCTCGGTATAGCCTTTTCATTTCACCAAACAATGGTATAGAAGCATAAGTCATGTCCATCTATAAAGTTCCTCCCAATCTTGTCGCCCAAGATCAGGATAACAACATGCCAAATCTGGTAGGAATGTTTTCTACTACTATATCCATCAAAACACTTTTAGCAGGAATCTAACCTAAGGTGACAACTAAATCCTTAATCATCCCTAAGTATTTTACCTTTCTAGAATCAAAGGAGAACAAATCCTTATAGGGTCTAGTAATTTGGAGTCCTAGATGGCCCATGTCTGATTTGGCCATGAGGTTATGCGAGGCTTTGAAGTCTAACATTGCATTATGAAGAATTATATCATGTACATTTAGACTTACATAAAAAGGGGGCAATTCATTTTTTTCACTTGTGACATGTGGGCCAAATACAAATTCGGGAGCATCATCATCTAGGTTCAAAGAGTCTTGTAAAACTACGTTGACTTGATCAATCTCTGAATTTTTAATCATAGAAGAAATTATTTTCCTATGTTGCTCATTTCTTGAAAGTTCAACAAAATGAATGGACACTTTTAACTTACTAATTTTAGACTCTAGCTTAAAAATTGAGTGTAATTTTTCTTCATCTTTGGTCTCCTTTCTTGGTTCTTTTGGATTTTCCTTCTCCGACTCCTTTGGTTTCTTTAGTATCTCTTTTATAGGTTCAAATTGTTGTTCGACTATTGTATTTTGTGGTGGAGCTTTGATAGGAACATTTTGGTTTCTAAGGTTGTACTGCCTTTGAAAATATGCCACTACATTATTGTACCTCTGCTGATAAACAACTGAATCATAGGGATGAACACTGTCTTTTTCTAGCATCTAGCAGAAAGGTCATGCTATTCTTTGGTGGCAACAACTTTGGTCTTGTCATCAAAGCACCCCATCTGATGGTCTTCTTCTTCCTTAGTGTCCTCATCTACAAATGATTTTGGAAAAGGAGGTTGAATAATGGGTTGCTGTTCTTTAGGAGCTTTCTGCTCTCTAGAACGATTTTGAGTAGCCTGGGGCCTCTTGAAAGTCATATTTCTGACTTGATGTTGATTCTTATCTCAAGGAGGGGTCAACTTATCCATTAGTTTTTCCGTAATTTTCAGCATTACATCAAATTTCAAGTCAGGGGATTGGTTGGATCTTGTGCAAGAGGAGATCAAGCGGAATATCAGGGACGGATCTTCATCAAAGGCATCTAATGAAGAAAATTGCGCTTTGGCTGCCAAAGCAAAGAAGGGGAAGAACAAGAAAAATTCTCATTCCGGTGCGAAAGGCAAAAAGCAGGACATGTTTAAGGTGAAGTGCTTTCACTGTCACCAGCACGGACATTATGCCACAAATTGTCCGCAGAAGAAGAAAAATAAGCAAGCTGCTGGATCTGCAACGGGAGAGGCCTTAGCCTCGCAGTTTGAGTTGGATTTTTTGTTGATCGCATGTTTGGTATCAAGTGTGATGGATCAGTATGGTTCTTGGACAGTGGTGCGTCTTTTCACATGACAAGAGATCGAGATTTGTTTTCTAATCTGGATGAGAAAGATCTTGGAGTGCACACCGAGATGGGCGATGATGGTAGATACAGTGCGACCAGTATCGGTACCATTTCCTTTGAGAGGGAGTCTGGTAAACCCTTCGTATTGAAGGAAGTGGTGCATGTTCCAGGATTGAAGAAGAATATTATCTCTGTGGCAATGTTAGAAGACAAGGGATATGATGTTGTCTTCAGCGAGGGAAAGGCTTTCCTGCGCAGTAAGACAACTGGAGAAACCCGGAAGATAGGGGTTCAAGTCGGAACCTTTATCATTTGCATGTAGATGGATGCACAGCAATGGCAGGCAAGGCAGAAGGATTGGTGAGCCGGGATGATGGCGAGTTGTGGCACAGGAGATTGGGTCACCTTCACCATGGAGCCTTGAAGATACTGCAGCAGATCACTACAGGGCTTCCTAAAGGCACACTTGCACAGTCAGATCAGTGCAAGGGGTGTACTTTGGGGAAGTTTGTGAAAGCCACCTTTCACGAGAAGGATAGTCGCGCCACGACGATCCTTGAGAGAATTCACACAGACGTGTGTGGACCTTTCTCAGTTGCTTCGACAGCAAAACACAGGTATTATGTGATTTTTGTTGATGATTTCTCTCGTAAGTGCTGGATCTTCTTCATACAGAAGAAGAGCGAGACATATTCAAAGTTCTGTGAATTCAAAGCACTGGTTGAGAAGGAGTCGGGGAAGAAAGTGAAGGCTCTTAGGAGCAATAATGGTGGTGAATACATCTCGGACGAGTTCAAGAATCTCTGCAAGGCAGAAGGGATTCGTAGAGGGCTCATAGCTCCCCATAACGCACAGCAGAACGGGGTATCTGAATGAAAGAAAAGAACGATTGTGGGTGTTGCACGGGCAATGTTGCATGATCAGGGCCTACCCCTTCACTTGTGGGCGGAAGCATGCAATACAACAGTTTATATGCAGAATCGTTGTCCTCATAGGATACTTGGCATGAGTACACCTGAGGAGACTTATTCTGGTAAGAAGCCTGATCTTTCTCATTTGAGGATTTTTGGTGCTAACATTTACATGCATGTGACGAAGGATGCCAGAACGAAGTTGGAGCCGACTGCAGAGGTTGGGATATTTGTGGGTACACTGATACGCCCCACAACTATCGTGTGTATTTGCCAGACAGTGGTAAAACTGTTGTGCGACGGGATATAAAATTTCAGGAGGAGAAAGCCATGAAGTGTTCGCTTGAGAGGCAGCTACACTTGCATGTAGATGAGGAGCTATTAGTTCCTAAGGATGAGCTTCAGGACGTGGATCAGCCACAGGACGAGGTTCATGGAGTGGAAGAGACCACTCATGCAGCGCCAACCATCAGAGGGCGAAAGTGCTTGACAGAAGCTGAGCAACTGGCTCAAGATGCAGAGAAAGTTGTACGACCACCTACAGCCCAACGCAGGTAGAGACAGTCACCTGATCGGTACACTGGATACATGGCTCTTATGAGCAAGTGTGTTGTGACTGAGCCATCCTTTTTCATGGAAGCTGTGGAGGATCCCGCATGGGTAGATGCCATGGTGGAAGAGTATGATTCTATTGTCAGAAACAGTGCATGGGAGATCGTTCCTAGACCGGAAAGGAAATTAGTGGTGGGTTCGAGATGGATCTACAAAGTTAAGCAGGCAGCTGACGGGAGTGTGGAGAAGTACAAGGAAAGATTTGTTGCCCGAGGCTTTTCACAGATTGAGGGGATCAATTATGATGAGACCTTTGCACCTGTCGCAAGGTATTCTTCCATACGGACGATTCTTGCTCTCTCAGCACAGATGGGATGGCACATTCATCAGATGGATGTGAAGACTGCGTTCCTCAACGGAGTCATTGAGGAGGAGGTGTACAATGAGCAACCCGAAGGCTTTGAAGTCTTCAGCAGCGAGTCGCATGTGTGCAGGCTCAAGAGAGCGTTGTATGGGTTGAAGCAAGCACCATGTGCTTG
>APFE030031639.1:21434-53127 GCA_000404065.3 Pinus taeda
CAAATACACTAAAGGTCACAAGTGTGCTGAGAAGAAATTATTCTACATAGATTGTGAAGAGAAAGAAGAAATGAATCAGACCATATCTTGTAAAGCATTGGCAAGCATTACCACTCCTCAAACTCTCAAGATAGAAGGACATATCAAGAAGAAAAATGTACAAGAAGTGAAAGATCTCATCAAGAAAGAAGAAATGGACCCAGCCATATCTTGTAATTCATTGGTCGAAATTACCACTCCTCAAACTATCAAGATAGAAGGACATATCAAGAAGAAAAATGTTCAAGAAGTGAAAGATCACATCGAACATCAAGAAATGAATATGACCATATCTTGTAAAGGATTGGAAGAAATTACCACTCCCCAAACTCTAGAGATAGAAGAACATATCAAGAAGAAAAAGGTTCAAGCAGTGAAAGATCACATCGAGCATCAACAACAAGTTCTGCAACTTTTAAAGGATAATGCCACTTCGGTGAAAAATCAAACGAAACAACGGGTAGATCAACATCATAGTGAAATTTTTTTTGATGTAGGTGATTGGTAATTTTTACTGCTACATCTCAAGCAAGCTATTTATGAGAAGGAAATGTTGGCAATACTACATGCACTTAAAAAATGGCGACCTTACCGAATGGGAAGACTCTTCAAGGATGAGGATGTCGAAGCATTATTTTGTGCTATTTCTATTATCCAACCAGATTGGATAAACGAAGCAAGGGATGAATGGAAGAAGGACGAAGAAGTATGGTCACTTATTCAAAAGTTGCAAAAGATCCCAATTCAAACAATATTGCCAGAAATTGAAGAGGAAGGAAAAACCATATTGGAACCTAGAGTAGTCATAGAAACAATAACCCGAAAGCTAGGAAATCGATCAATTTCAGAGTATCTCATCAGGTAGAAGAATTTACCCACTGAAGATTCCATATGGGGAGGACAATAATTTTATACAGAAGCATCAAGAACTACTCAAGCGTTGAGGACAACACTTTTTGAAGGAGAGGGGCATGTTAGGCCCCTATACTACTAGAGTAAACCCTTATTGTTATTAGTACAACCCACTTATTATATTGATGTACCCATGTAGCGCCCATATTGTTACTATTGAGCCCCGCAGAAGCCCACTATGATTATTATTGTGCCTTGCATTAATTATTGTTATGTAGGCTCTGATTATGTTAGGCCCTTAGACTCCTATATATAGAGAGGAGTCTTTTCATTTGAATATCCAGATTGTTCATTTATGTAATGTAAAGGAGGTTTCCCCCTCGAAGAGGCTGAATTCTAAGGCATTGATATATCTTTTCTATCTTTTCTTGAGCTGGTTTCATAACAACCGCCATTCCTGAACCTTGTGTCGTCAAATCGTTTTCACCTCCAGAAATAATTTGCTTTGTTTCGTTCATAGATGTGGGATACATTAAGGCCCTCCTACGATGGGTCACTTCTTATCGACATCAACACATTATCCAAGAAGTTGACTTAGAAACAAACCTTTCAGTACTATGAAGCTTGCATGCCTCAATGGAAAGTTTCTCACTTTCGGCGACAGGTTTACATCAATGTCCTTCGACCGAAAGATTTTGGGTGATGTTCGACATCGGATCATATATTCAAACCACGTGAATTGTACTGTAGTACCTTGAGGGTCATCATCATTATCAGTGATTCCTCTCGCGTCTGTTAACAACTCACATTATTAGCTGGTAATTAGGCGATGTTGTTCCATGTTCGACTTCAAAACATCTTTTCACATGGGTCGACTTATACATCGGGTGAAGATTGAATGAGTTTTGAAGACACCAGATCCAGTTTCATCCATCCGGGCTGCGATATATTCAGGGATATAAAAACATCAAATGTACACAGAAGCTGCACAGATGGTCAGCAAGACCAAGAATGATGACTCTACAACTGAAGAATCACCAGTCTGCATATGCAGACAAATATCTGTTATATGTGCATGAAATGAATTTATAAAAGCTGAGCATGGGAATGCCTGCCTCAATTAGATCATGAAAATTATATTATGATGATTTATTTTATTGTATCTTATACAGGTCACCTTCCAGTTCGAAACCTCGGATCCTCATGATAAAGCATTTCACCCGACATCAAGATTTACGACTTCATGCTTTAGGGGGTAACTGTTATAGACATATTTGGGCACTTCAACCCCAATCTTATATATCGATAAACTAGGGCTTTTTCAACCCCTGAAAGTGTTGTTTCATACCCTAAAAGATCATGGTCATCTGATTACATCATTCCCCAAAAGTTCCACCTAAAATACCATCCAAAATTGGCCTAAACTGGATCATAATGACTGCTCCACTGTCAGGGCGCGATGCATACTAACTTCTACACGAGCCAGGGGCGATGCATACTAACTTCTACACGAGCCAGGGGCGATGCATACTAATAAGGCCTTCTGTAGGGTACGATGAGCGGGGATGGACAAATTCCCGAGATAGTTTGCTAAGTGGATGCTCAGGGAATCTTCTAGAAACTTCTCCTATGACACTTGCCTTTCTAAATTTGCCCAGGGATGAGTAAGAGATCCAAGAAATCTCCAAGTGGAACCAAAATGCAACAAGAGGAATGAAAATAATCAAAACCCCAGAGATGACTCACACCCTTGCACACATCTATAAATGGATCCCTCATCTAAGGGATCTAGAGGCTAGAATGTTGTGAATTGCAAGGAAGTGCTGATAGTTTGTGTTTGAGATAAGAGCATTGTATTATTGGTGTGATTTTCTATTTCATGAGGTGAAGAGGGCTTGATGTTGGATCAAACAACTGGGCTGGATCAACCAGTGTGCATCGCACCTCCTGATTCTATAAAAGTGCAATGCATCCATGTTTCTGTGAAGCTCAAGTGCGATGACTAACTGAACCAATTTCCATTCTAGAAATTTGGGGTTTTTGTCCTTATTTTCAGTTTTGTTTAGTTATTTTTGCTGCTTATGAATAATACCTCATTACTGAAGCCTGCTTGCATCATATAGATAAACCTCCATTTATTAGGATTGGTAAATGTTTTTATGTATTTGTTCATCATTTACAATCCTTTGTCGAAAAGTTGCTTAAATCGAATTGTCGCTTTGATACAAAAAGTGTCGTAACTGTCGTTTTGTGTCAAAAAGAGAAGTGTCGTGGATTATGCCTTCCTTGGATAGTTGATTGAACTTTTTGTCATGTATTTGATTTGATTTGATGATATTCTAAGTGTCGAAAGAATTTTCTTTTCGAAATTGAAAAGTGTCGTTTAGTCTTCCTTTCTATTTTGAAAAAAGAAATAATAGAAAATGTCATTTTGAAAGAAATATTTTAGATCTTTGCTTCATTTGTTTTTCCTTTTGGCATTTTTCACATTAAGGGGAATGAAAAACAAATACATGCATTTAGCTTGTGTGCGAAAATGACTTAGGAAAGTGCATTAGTCTGTGCTCTTTGCTCTTTGTTTGAAAGAATTGTAATTTTCTTTCCCTAGTAGCTAGGATTTTCATTGCTCAAAATAAACAACGATTGTTTATCATTGTAGATTGCATTTTAGGAATTTGAAATCTACATCACGCGGTGAACCATTGAAAGGCAAACTTTAAACAAGAACAACTCTAAAATAAATCTCAATGAACCTAACAACGCTTTGGAACTTAACGTAACACATCTAGAGGTCTAGGCTAGAGATGTGTTCTGGTGTCGTAAAAACTAGTAACTATCGTTTTCATCGATTTCATCGAAGGTTGGGTGTTTCCTCCTCCTTGATACGACAAGTGATAGCACAGATTTTTGTTCCCTGTACGGTCATGTATATATTGGGAGACCACAATAGACTTATATCCTTTATCCATAGGAAGCCGTGTCTGCCGCCTTATCGATCGCAATGCACTGAACACAACATTCAAGAAGATTGACTGCCATACATAAGTCCTTGGTAATTTCTCTTTAATTTATCACCAAGGTGTATATTGCAGTTTTGCGATTGGTTTGATAATCCCTCTGTCTAGATTTTCCAAAGTAGTCACTTTCGTTCCTTTTTGACTCTCTAAAAGAAAAGGTCTATCTGAGCACTTGTCACTTCAGGGTCATTAAAAATCTAAGGGGACTAGAGTCATCTTTAGCTTTTTCTCGACTCTTAAAAATTGAAAAGGGAAAGTTGTGTCAAAGCATCATTAAAATTTATTAATTTGGAATAACATCTCTGTTCCTTCGTTGATCTTAGGTTGAGATAATGGAGTCCACCAATCAAGGAGTCCCTTTTGATGGGAATCCTAATCCTTTTTATTCTTGGGGAAATATTGGTGCTCCGTATATGGCCACATTGTCCCTTCCAGGAATTACAATTGGCCTGCCAATATGGCTTTTCTCAACCTCTGTGGTTCAAAATACCATGATTCCTCCGCAATCAAATCAACATCTAGTTGATACTGAAGTTGACCCTTCACCTTCTTCTTCGTTTGGTTCTCCCTCCCCTTCTTCCTCTTCGCTTGGTGAAAATTGTGATGCTAGTAACTAGGTGGCTGAGAAAAAGAAGAAAGGGAAGGAGAAGAAGAAGAAGAAGCTGATTCAGCAAAGGGGCAACCATGAATCATCTGGTGAAAATCTGCACATTAAATCTCCTAAGCCCAGATTTCCATGCATAATTTGTACAGGAGACCATTTTCATAGAGATTGTCTGTGCCTTTCTCGGATTTTGAGAGAATGGTCCCCCCATTCGCACCACCCGGTGTCATCAACTTCTGGTGATCATGTTGATAGCACACCATCAACTAGTAATAGTGAAGTTCATGGACAAAAAGGAAAGGTCAAAGTTCCATGTAGATTATGTGAAGGGAACCATAACCTTCATCGTTGTCCATTTTTGTATGAAGCCAAAAGAGTCCTGGATAACCGTCCTGCTTTACCGCAGCGACTTCCATCTGGTTACCAGAAACTCTCCCCAAGTCCTTTACTAGTTGAAAAACTAACCGACTTAACTCAACCGCCGGTTGAAACACCTATCGCTGAAAGTGAATCTTCTGAGTCTTTATTATTTTATTCTTTTTTGGACTTAAGGGATTATTATACAAAAAATAACTTCTGGAGTTTCATTTTCATCCATTTTCAAACTCTCTAAACATGAAAAGGATCGAGTTATCTTTGTCGTTAAACTCGTTAAAACAATAGCGACAAACTTGTCCACCTAGAAAAGAACGATTTTCACTATTGCTAGATTCGTTAAAACATAGTGACAGGTTTGATCGAAGGGAAAATTATAGAACAAGCATATGTTATCCTTCTCAAGCTTGCCAAAAACGAAGAGGTACTAATCAACAATGAATGGGGAAAAAGGGAAGAAAACTTGAAGAAATTTATGGTAGCAGGTCGCTCTTGAATATGACACTTTCACTCCATCACCATTATTGAGTCAGGTTGGGTTATTTCGTTCACCGGTCATCTAACCATTGGTCTTCCACACCATCCATATTTTGGGGTGAACACTACTAATCCATCTCAGTGTCGCCGACATGTTCAAGAGAAGTCATTCAGTTGAGAAATCACAAACCCAGTGAATTCCTTGTCCACTACAATACCTTCAACCTCCATTTTTTATGACCGCCATTCTTGAACCTTGTGTCTTCAAATCGTTTTCACCTACATAAATCATTTTCTTCATTTCGTGTCGTAGATGTGGGATACATTAAGGCCCTCCTACGACGGGTCACTTCTTGTTGACATCAACACATTATCCAAGAAGTTGACTTAGAAACAACCCTTTCAGTACTTTGAAGCTTGCATGCCTCAATGGAAAGTTTCTCACTTCCGACGATACGTTTACATCAATGTCCTTCGACTGAAAGATTTTGTGTGGTGTTCGACATCAGATCATATATTCACACCACATGAATTGTACTGTAGTACCTTGAGGGTCATCATCATTATCGATGATTCCTCTCGCGTCTGTTAACAACTCACATTATTCGCTGGTAATTAGGTGATGTTGTTCCATGCTCGACTTGAATCAGAACATCTTTTATGGGTTGACTTGTACATTAGGCGAATATTGAACAAGTTTTGAAGACCTCGGATCTAGTTTCATCCATCCGGGCTGCGATATATTGAGGGATATAAAGATATCAAATGTACACAAAAGCTGCACAGATGGTCATCCAGACCAAGAATGATGACTCTACAACTGAAGAATCACCAGTCTGCATATGCTGTTGAAAATGCAACAAGATGATGGAGCTTAGTGAAAAGAAGTCGCCTTCACTAAGTGGTTCCACAGGCTATTTTTGGCGCAAAGTCTATTTTTAGACTATGTCTATTTTTAGACATATGGATCATGGTCTATGAGTTGCAGGATGATATTTATGGATGATTGGTCAGGTTGGTAAAAATAGATGGACTTATATTTTTAGACATATGGGCGGAGTCTATTTTTAGACTGCTAGTCTAAAAATAGAACAGTCGAATATTATTAGCTCTTAATAATATTTGGACTATAAACATTATCTTATCCTCTTGCAGCGCTTCAGTTCGAGCTGCAGATGTGGCACATGCAACTGCCAGAAGGAAATACACTTTTCTTATGGGTTAGTTGAACTATTGCATGAAGGACTTCAGTTAGGACTCAAGTGATTGAGTTTGGTGGAGTTGATTAAGGAGTTGATGGAGTTGTGTTCAATTTGACTTAGTTGAACTAGTTGTATTTAGTCTAACTGCCAAATACACTAGTGATGACTGGTGTGAATTAATTATTAATTAATTCACTAATTATTAACTCATAAATCAACTAAAGAATACATCAGTTAACTCAGTGCATGGACAGTTCAATGGAGACAAGTGTTAGAGGTGAGTGAAAGGGAAAGACATTGTCAGTTGTGACTATAGTTGTGCATGAGATTTGCACAATTAGTGCATTGATATTGCCAATGAGGATTGCGTAGTGCAACACAAGGGAAATACGAGTTTGGATCAGCCATTCTCATCTATTGTCATGTAGGATTGCGCAGTGGAGGTAGGCAAGCAACGGAGGAGATTTGAACCTGTGATTGATTCAGATCTGAGCTAGTTTGTGTGTAATGGGTGGAGATAGTACTAAGTACTTGTGAGGAGTATTGTACTATGTATTGTTACATGTTCTCAATCAATATAATATACAGATAGTTGGGGGTTTTTAGCTGTATGCTTTCCCTGTGATATACTGTGTTGATATGTGTGATTGATGTTTCAATGTGCGCATGCGATTGTTTTTAATTCCGCAAATTGATGATCAATGGTAGAGGAGGTTATGTATTATGCATGCATTCCGCGAATAGTGTATAATCAAGATAATCTCTGTGAATAAGTGTTATATTATTCAAAATTTCTACATGCATTTTCTCCAAAGTAGTAGGGTTTCTTTCATGGAGTTGATAGGCTAACTCAACATCAAAGCATTCAGGATAATGTAACAAAGATAAACTAGGAGGAGGTTTGATTTCAACCGGAATAGAATTATAAATCTTATTAAATATGACTATGAATTCTTGTATAGATTCTCCTCGGTTTCTTTTGAGTGCATTATACTCGGCTAAAATCTGCAATGGTTTTTTCTTCACTTCCCATCTGGAGAGAAACAACCATTCAAACTCCTGGAATTTATTAATATTTCCTGCATGCAAAGCTCTGAACCATTTATTTACCTCACCAGACAGACTCTGTGCAAAAAGCTTCAATTTCACATCATCATTGTCAACTTCTTCTAGATCTATGAAATCATTGAGTTTGTTTAGATGTTGTTGAGCAATATAATATCCAGTCCCATCAAACTGAATAAGACATTGTCCATAATTCTGTGGGAGAGAATGGACTTGCGCTGGAATATTCAAAGGTGTATATCGACCAATCATAGGTCTATGATGTGAACTTGTACTAACAACAAGAGTAAAGACAACAAAAGTTACACATATTGAGATTGTTGGAATGGAAGTTGATGGAATAGGCTTTTAAAAACTTCAAGATGACAGCTGAGAAGTTGGGGTAAAGAAATATGGGATGAAATAAGGATAAGTCGAAGATTTAGCAGCAACTTCTTCAAGTTCCTTAACTTTTTGTTCCAATTTCTGAAAGTGAGCCTAAATCTCAAAATATTGGGGTAAAAGCTCTAGTTCTGGGATAGAGGGCCTAGGGGTAAAGGTCTTCAGACCTATTGGATCTACAAATCACTCTCGGACTTAGATCTGAGTAAGCTACTCTCACATTTAATATCTAGCACAAAGTCTTCAAAAGTTTCAAGTTTAGGTAAAGAGAAAGATATTTCTAAATCGATCGCAGTTGTTTCCTTGGGAGTCTTTTTCCTAAAAAGCTTTTCTGGGCTCGACAAAATTTTAGGTGGATTTGGATCTGGGTTCCTTCGAGTATGAACGCTTGTATGAGCTAGAACTTTGTCAATAAGAATCCTTCATATCATAGTGTGGAGTCGTTAGAGAAAACATCTTGCATCCAATCTGGAATACAAATCTTTGTTTGCCCTCAGAGATATGATATTCAACAACAAAATTCTTAGGGGAAAAATAAGCTTTTCATTCCCCGACAATGGTGCCAAAATGTTATCACTCAGGGAAAACCCTGTCTGCAGGGAAAAACCCTAAGGTAACCTCAAAACCTCTTTTAAATTAAGGATAGCCCTTCAACCCGGAGAGGGATCTCTTCGTAAAACTCAACTACACTATGGTCATTTTAGTAGAAGGTTTTGTGCAATTGAGTTCAGGTGGCCAAATTTAGATATAGGAATAAATTAGTTGGGTGATCTTGAAAACCATTGGGCATGGAGTCCAACTATTAAACAAATAAGATCAAAACTCCAATGAGCAGGTTTGTACAAAGCATGAAAGTCACAAGTCCTTTGACAATTTGGGAGATTTAGAAGAAAAATGACTGAAGGAAAATAAAGTTTATAAATGGATAAAATATAACATATTAATGACTAATAATTTAAGAGAGGAGCATCAATGAAATCCAATCCCATAAACTGACAATCTCAGACATGGAAGAAAACAGTTATATAACAGAGAAAATACAGACATGGAGAAGCAACACATGAATTTCCTACTAACTTCTCATTAAACATTGTGAATACATTCAAGATTGCTCAAATATATTTGGACTACAAGTATTTTTCCAATAATTTCCAACTTTGTTTACATATTCACAAATTGTTTATATAGTGCTTTACATAACAATTTTACAAAATAATAGTCATCACATAATTACAAAAACAAATATAGTTTAAATATATCTCAAGTTCATGTATTTTTATTTATTATTATTATTATTATTTTTTTTTTTCCAGAGAAAAAATCGAACTTTCTATTAAGGCAATAAAAAGTTACATAATATATGCACTGAAGGATTCAGAATATTGTATGTTCATTGACAAAACATAGAGTGTAAAGCTGGGCTGGTAAGCAAATAAACATACTTCTCCCACCCCAATGTATGCAAAAAAGTGTTGATTCAATTTCCCGGGCCTCCTCATATGTGAGGAAAACAACCCAAACATGAAACAAAGCAGTTACTATCATGTTGCAAAAAGTTTTCTTTTTTAAAAAAACATAGTAAAAGACAAGGGTTTTAATTGTTTCTTAAAAATCCTTGTTTACATCTTGATCAAAACCAAAGTATAATTTCATACCGAGGACCATGAAAAAAAAAGAGAAACTGGATGTAGAGCTTCAAAGCACAAATGGTGGTTGATCTGACACATAGATCATATCTAGTTTTGTTTATGTTATGCTCCAACCATCCATATCATGTTTTAAACCTTCCTTACATAGGAGGTTTGCGACCGTGTTCTGTTCCCCTCTACTTGATTTGTAGAAACCACTTCTTCACCTTCCATTGTCTCTGCCTGAGCTGTCTCCCCATGAAGCTCTTGCTCATGAACATGTCTCTCCTCGATTCACATATCCTCTGATTCATCAACTTCCATCTGCATCTTGTCCTCTTCCTTCCTATCCCCCTTCTCCTCTGGATTTTTCTTCCCCTTATCCTCCTCTAAATGTCTTTATGCCATTCCTCCCTCGCTTCTCTATATTCTTCTTCTTCTTCTGAAACCCAAAGGGAATTCTCTGGAAAGATGGTCGTATTTGTGACATCGATGAGAACGAAAAGTTAGTTGTTCATAATCGATCATCTGAGTATAGGAGAAATCCTTATATTTAGGGTGGATTTCCTCTACCAACCCTTCCCTTTGGTTTAAACTGACCAATATTCTTGCTAATCCTTTATCCCTTGTGTGCAGGAAAGACATGCCAGCTTCCAAGAACTGTCCCAAAGCATTCCCAATTGCTCTGAAGACTGACTTCGTCCAGAATTATGGAGGTAGTGTCAGAAGCCTCATCTATACTGCAATCTCATCCACCTTCTCTCGTTGAGCATCAAATAGAGGATTCCATTTTTTAAATATTATTGGACTTTTCCCAAAGCTCCAATTCCTTTCCAACACCCATTCCACAGTTTCCCCCTTGGTGAATTTAATCATGAACCAACCCCTAGCTAGGGTTGACACCTCAAAGGATTTGTCGGGTGCCTCCTTCCAACTTTTAGTAGTCCACTCCTTAATGTAATTTGCTGAATATTTTTTCCCTTTGGCCCTCCTGACCAAGGTAACTTCTACCGCCTCCATAGCTTCGTCGATCTGAAGATCAACTCCTAGAACCAAATTTGGGGTAATCTCTTTTTTCTTTATTAACTTAATTTTCTTCCGCTTCTCCCCTATATTCCTATTCCCGCCCCCTTCCCCAATCCTTGGTAAATTCTTCTCTGCATTGATATCTACTGCCGAGAGGAGCTCTAAATTCCCCTCCGCCCAATTGATTATGTGGCCGTTAAATAATCCTTCCCTTGTTTGACCCTCCTCTCCCACCAGGTGAGGTATCTCCCCCACTTCTGAAAAACACTCCGCCCGAGTAATACCTTACTGCTTCACTAAAAGGTAAGACTTGAAAAACCCTCCCTTCTGTTCACAGTTTTCCCCCACCCTGACCTCTAAGAGCTTCCCAAAACTATTCAAACCCTCCACTCATCTGTTTTCCCCTAGAAAATCTGAGAGATGACTTTCTTCTTATCAGAAAACCTCCCCGCTTCACAGATGTAGAGGATTCTTGCATGCAATGGTGTTGTCTAGCAGTTTCCCCCTTACGGCTTCTGAAGGCCCCAAATATTCCACTAGAAAGGATTTCAACCCCTCATATCCCTTAATCCCACAACTAATGACTATATATTTTGGCCCACCTGAGAAGAAAATTGGTTCTTTAAGGAAACTGGAAGACAAATTACTTACTTGGATCCTGCCCGCTTCTCCTAGGCTGCAACTTATCAAAGAACCTAAATCTTCATGTCTCCCCTCTGGCTTCCTGACTGTTCCCCGACTCTCATGTTTTGACATGCATAAGATTTCCTCCAAAACCCATAAATCTCTTCCCTATCTCCATCCATCCCCTGAGCTTCGCCTCTTCTCGCCTGATAGTCTAGCTGGATGAATGTATTTCTCTATATTCTACTCATGACCTCCAATCCCCACACCGAGAAAATTTCTCCAGGTTCGATATCTAGTTCAACGTTTCCTGTTGGTTGCCCATGGTTTCTCCCTTTGTTTGCAGTTTGGATTCTCCCCAAACACTGGTAAGTGTTTTCTCCTTCTACTGGCACATGCAATCGCTTACTGTTGGCAGTGCAGTGAAAACAAACAATAAATTAAGACCAACCTCCATCTTCCTTGCTCCATATACCCCCAATTACCTTCATCACCGTTCCCAATGTGGCTAGACTTGGTGACAACTGCCTGCCAGCTTTCCTATGTGCTCTGATAACTACCTCCATGCGTCACCATCTGCAATGCGTACGGCCTCCCCTCTGTTGTCATTCACCTGCATCAATACTAACCCTCACACCATTGTTAGGGTTTTGAAGCCGGTCCCCCTTCCAGCCTAATCATTCCATTATATCCTCTCAAGTTCATGTATGAAAAACATAAACTTAAAAATATTATGTATGTCCTAGAATAACTATAGGAAAATATGTTACATTCAGGCAAAATAAATATCTGGTCAACTGCTTCCCTTGAAATTAGAACAGGTCCCTAAACTGTAGTTTTAGCATTTCTGCTAAGATAAAGGGTCCCTCTGCAATAATCCATCAAACTGCTCCTTTGCTCTTCTTCAATTTTCTGGAAAATTTTAGCCTTTAAAATTGGAAATTGTTTTATTAATGCTAATCCTCTGCCTTTAAATCTAAAGTGGTTGTAGTTGTTTTCGCACAAGCTTGTTGACTGTCTATTCCAAACCACCATCCCTCTTTTATTGTGATTCAATAGCTGCTAACCCATCTATTTGTTAACACTTTGTATGGTCTTATTAGAGAGGTTTCCTCCTTATTGTTTTACCGACACTCCTCAACCTAGTGCGCTTTTGCTCCTTTGGCATTTGTTTCATTATATAAGCGAGCCATCGATTATCAAATTAATTCTATCGGAAGCTTTTTATAATATAACTTACGCGAATTTTCGATTTCATCCTAGCTCCTTTTGCTTTAGCCCTTCTTTCATTTCTTTGCCATAAGACCGAGGGATGTGACCAATGACTTAAACTTGAGGTGCTAGGAGTTTTGTTTGCTGTCGGGGGTTTTTTTCCTTTATTAAGTGCTTTAACACCTTATTTCTTTAATTCTTAACAATTGCATGCCAGAACCTCTATCACAACTTTTCAATCAGAGCTTTTTAAAGTGGCAAGTGTTACAAAGCACCGATTTTCTCTGGACCTCTGATCGTCGATTATGATGTAATCATTTCCACGTGGCACCTCATGAGTGGTGACATGTGTCGCCCTAATTTCCCCCTTAGGACCCCTCAAAATGCCAAAACTTCCTACCACGTCATGCTAATGTCAGATGCCACGTAGATATATCGGAACCAATCATATTCCGCCACGCGTCTCGCTAGAGGAGAGAGAAAAGGAATGTCCATCTCTGGTTTTTCGCTGAAATCCTTTGTTAATCTGTTTCGGCACTCCCCAATGGTTTAACACTATTGACACTTTTTCCTGGTGGTTTAACACTATCGGCGCTTTTCCACATTTCTTAACATTATCAACGATTTCATATCGCAACTTTCTTAAGGTTTTCACCTTGAAAAATGACAATATGCGATCGCCAATGTGTTGATCTTTGATATGCTCCGATGTGCCAATGTGCCCTGGACCTCGCCAATTGCTGATTCTCCGATTGTCGATTTTGCCATGGACCTCTAATGTGCACATCACTGATTTGCCGATTGCCGATGTGCGATATGCTTATTACTCTGATATGAAGGACCTTGTGACTTGTGATCGCTAACATGCGCTAGACCTCTGATATTTCTTCCTTTCAAAGGCTTTCAAACCCTTAAACTTCAACATGCCATATCTTTTGATCCAGGAGTCCATTTTTGGACTTCCACTTACCGTTGGAAAGCTTGTTCAAATAAATTTCCAATGGAGAGGGTTTGATTTAGGATTTGAGTACTTCTGCTACTTGGAAAATGACTGAAAACCTATATGCTTATTTACTATGATTTCCAGAAAATGTTTACAACACCGCTATCAAGAAATTTTCCCTGTTTATTACAATTTGAAATACTGACACTACAATTGTCAACGTTTTCCAAAAAATATTTAAAAATACAAAAAGTTTATTGTGATAATAGTGTAGATGTTCTAGTTAATGCTATAAGATGTCTTGGTCAAACAATAAAGGATTTTGAAGTTGTTCAAAAAATATTGAGATCTCTTACCTCGAGATTCAATCCAAGAGTTTCAACTATTGAACAAATGTTAGATCTTCAAAATATAAAGAAAAATTCTCTTCATGGAGTTATTGTTGCATACAAAATAATAACATATAAGGAGAAGTCAGGATTAATGGAAGGACCATGAAGACTCAAGTCATGAATCAACGAAGAATAAGCTCAATTTGTGAGAAAGCTAAAAAAAGGAACTAGAACATTGTTTGATCTAGTTCTCCCAAAACGATGTGGAATGAAATAAGTTATTGGAACACATTGATTGCATGATTTGGTCCCAAAGATAGTGTTTTGATGAGGTCTACTTTATTTAGTGGACAATTAGTTTTAATATATGAAGATATAGCTTAATTAAAGGTTAGTTATAGGTTGAATGTGTGTGACCTACACAATTAGACTTTAATAGTTCACGGAGATTGAAAATAACGATGAATTGAAGGAAAGATCATTTTTGCACTTAAGATATGTTGTGTGGACTGAATAATATGGCTTGAATGGGTGTCGATGTTGTAAACCTATAGAGATAAATTGGATGGATAGAGTGTGATAACTGTGTAGTTGTTGTGTGTATGGAGAGTAGTTGTGTGGTGGTAATATAGCTTGTGACTACTACTTGTGGCGACCAGATGGTTTAGAATGCTGACATGTTTGTATTATGGGGAAATATGACAAAGTTTATTTTTAATATATGTTGCTGACCTATATAGACCTGTATTTATATAGTTGGGTTTTGATGATGGAGAGGATAGAGTTTATGAGAGAAATTGCCATTGATTGTATGGTTGAGCCTGAGCTTGTATGTTGCAGAGAATCCTTGTATTGTCATGGTCCTCATGTAGTACTATTTTTAGTGATTTATATGATAAGTCTACATGTTGTAGAGAACTAAATGAGATGTGCCTGTGGTGTGTCTGTTTGAGTGAGATTGTTGGCTATGGATCATAGTGTTTGATATTAAGTTGTAGCTATGGTTTGTATGTAATGAAGTATTAGTGAGAAGATTGGTTGGTGTAATACTAAGAGTATTGAGACAACAAAGATTGATGTATTCTTATTGAGAAAAGACAATAAAGTGGGTGACGTATGAAAATAGATGAAACAAGGCCTATAGTTGTATGAGCATAGTATACTAGGCCCAATTTGAAAATCCATGAAAGGTGGTCCACAAGGTTTTGAAGGTTGGGGCATTTAGTGGGCAAGTGGTGGCTCGTTTATTTAATGAGTGGAGGATTCCTTTGGTTTAGGGCTTGTGTACAGTTGAGGAAGTGGTGGCTTTCATCAAGTATTTTCCTGGAGCAAGTGGTTGCTTGCATGCATTTCAAGTTGGGGTTTTCACACTAGTGGTGGCTAGTGCATGATGTAAAGAATATTTTTACTAAGAAGACGACGAAGACAATTGTACTATGGTTTTTCTCGTTGAAGGGTTTACACCTAATATCTGTTGTCTCTATGTGTTTGATGATGTCTTATGTGCCTTGATGCATTATGTGTTTCTTTCATGGTTCATCATTCTATGTGTTTCTCATCATCTATACATGTGATGTTTACTAATAATATATGTGTTGCTAATTAATGAGTGATTCAATTAATGATTGGTGAAGAATAGGTAAAAAGTTGTAAAAAAGTATCCATTGGTACAATACTTATTCACTCTTGCCCTCTCAGTATTATCAATCTCCCAACAATTCTAACAAAATAAAATGAATAACACTATGAGAAGTTGGAAGAATAAATTTTCTCCTTAAGAATGGAACTAGAAAAAGTATCAGATCAACTAAATCAAAGTAATAAAAGGTACTAAAATGATAAACCACATCCTTAATTATCAAAGGTCTCCATTAATCAAGACAAGTCTTGGTTATGAAGAGAATCCAAAGAATACCAAGGGATAGTTAAGCTTGACAATAATAGAAAAGGAATGCAAAGAACCTACCATCTTTGCTGACATACTCAAGTAAAATTTAAAGGGAAATCAAAATATTGAATCTTATTTCATCATAGCAAGACTAAGTCATTTAGAAAATATGGAAAAAGTTAAGAAAAAATCAAAGGAATCGAAAAAAGGAGAAGATGATGTCCATACGAATATGATAAAAGGACCAATCAATAATAGGAAAGGAACGGGTACAACTGCGAATCAACAAGGTTATGACTATGTGAAAAGAAGTAGGAAAATCAGACTCAACATAGTTATTCCTTTCAGCAGACAATATACATCCATGTACGATAATTTTCTTTTATGGATAATGATATTCATGTAATAATTTTGGTTATAAAGCAGTTGATTGTAGAGGCTATGCAAGAAAAGTATATGGAAGGAGACAATTACTTAAAGCTCCAATGAAAAACCACTTCAATAACAAACTTAGAGGTATGTATGAAAATGGTGTTAGAAAAAATAATTTTTTTACTGCTATGTTGGATTACATTGAATGCTACAAATGCAACAACTCATTGACCAATAATAAGGCAGTTTCTACCATGCTTGACATTAGAACTTTTATTCGCATGTTGTAGATTCATACCATCGAGATTAAGTAGAAGACCCTGGGTTAGGGACATTTCACTCTTATATGTAACCCTTCCCAAAGCTACATTGGAGTATGTATCATTTATGTACTTTGAGGAATACCCTAGGGCATCACTCTTTTATGTGTCCATAGTCCTATTGATATATATTATGACATAGATCCACACTGTATTTGTTTATGGCTACAATATTTCTGAATTGTCACATGGATCCACTGTGTATCAGTCATGGCCATGTCCAAGCATTTCATGTAATGGATCTGCAATAATAATTGGAAACCATGTTCAATTTATCTTTATTACCAAGTATGGGTATGCTCGACTTAGGGATGTTATTAGCGGTGTTGATAATTCAACACTTGAGTTCCTCTAATTCGGATTTGTAGTCTTGTCTCCTTCCTCCCATTTTGAGCTCTAAGTTTTATTGTAATGCACTTTGGCTATTTACTCTTTTGAGCTCATGCATCAGGGGGCATATGTTATCAACCTATTTTCCCACGTATGAGTCAATTGTAGTTATTCTTCTACCGTTGACCCTTTTGCATATCTTGTACCAATTTTTTTGATATTTTTAGTGCATAGACGCTGAATAGCCTCATCTAATCTGCTACCTCCCCTAGTTCACATATTTTCCTTATCTAATCAGCATATGTAACTTTTTTCTAGAATTGTACATTCCATAGGAGATAAATTCGATGGATTAGCTTTATGACTAAGCTAGGGATGGATTATTATGGAAGTTTCCTAGCTTCTCTTCCCCCTCAACATCTAGATTCCGTCTCCCAGGGAGTCCTAAAGGCCTATATATACTGGTCATTTCAAAGGGTTGGGCTAGTTAGAATCTAAGATCTAGAGTCCTTATTATAGTCAAATAAATTTGATTTTGTGAGAGGCTAGAGGAGACTATGTTGCTAAGCTAAAGGGGAGGTGCCTCATGTTTCATGGAGGTATAATCACTTATGTATTCCATTTTTCTATAATGCAATCCCTTTCCTTTATAAAGTTGTTTTCATGGTATGGGCACAAAGTAAGGGATTGTAGGAGCAGTTTAAGTAGTTCTAAAAAACAAGTCAAGGAAGAATGCACCCTTAGAGATCAACATCCAACAATATGGAAAATGAAACCAAAGAAGCAGGAAGAATGTGGGTTTATGTTATATTCCGAAAACCAAGAAAACATATGGTATATTGATAATGGATGTTCAATACACATGACAAAATATCAAAAGAAATTCATTAAATTGAGAGAAGAAGATGGAGTGAAAGTAATACTTGGCAGCAATGCATTTGAAAGAATAGTTGGAAAAGGCATAATTAGCATAGACAATGGAATAAATAAGTCCCAAAATGTTTTATATGTGGAAGGACTAGAACATAATCTCCTAAGTGTTAGCCAAATGTGTGATCAAGGGTATGATGTCACTTTCATTCCAAAGAATGTGAAATTAGAATTGTTGATGCAGGAAAGCTAGTGGAAAAGGCTAACATAACCTCAAACAATATGTACATTATTGATGGAGCAAAGGGAGAAAAATGTTATATCGGTAAGATAAATGAGAGTTGGTTATGGCACAAAAGGTTGGGACACATTGACTTTGATAATCTATAAAAGATCAACAAAAAAAAAGTTGTGATAGACAAGCCAAATATATTAAAACTTGATAATGCCCTTTGTAAGGCATACCAACATGGAAAAAAAAACTAGGGTATTCTTCAATACAAAATAATATTCTACATCCAAGCCTTTGGAACTCATCCATACATATCTATGTGGACTAACCATGAAACAAACACTAAAAGGTGAAAGGAATTTTATGTTGTTGAATGATGATTATACAAGAATGACATGGGTTACTTTCCTTAAAGAAAAACATGAGGTCTTTGAGAAACTTAAAGCCTTCAAGGATTTAGTTGAAAATGAAACTCATCTAAAAATCAAATTCCTAAGAATTGACATAGGAGGTGAGTTTACTTCCAATGAATTCAACAATTTTTGTGAGAGCCATGGGATTAGAATACAACTAATTGTTCCCACAACTCTACAACAAAATGGAGATTTCAAAAGGAAAAATAAAATAGTGCAAGAAATGTAAAGAACGATGCTCAATGAAGCTCAATTAGCAAAAATATTTTGGGGAGAAGCAATTTACACAATAGTCCATATCTTAAACAAAGCACAAATAAGGTTAAATAATACTAAAAATCCTTATGAATTATGGAGAGGTAGACAAAACATTTCAAAATGTTTGGAAGCAAATGCTACATTAAGATAAATGAAGACAAGTTAGGGAAATTTCATTCCAAATCTGAAGGAGGAATTTTCCTTAGATATGCGTATAGAAGTAAGGGATACTGATGTTACAACAAAAGGACACACAAGGTTGTTGAAAATATTGATGTAAGAATAAATGACGTGTTTCCTCCAACCCATCCACAACCAAATGAAGATGACTAAGAACATGAAGAAGAAGATTATAAAGTTCACAAAGAGAAAGAAGAGGAACAAGAGGAAGAAGCTAAACCAATGCATAAAAAAAATCCATCCAGGTATGTCCAAAAGAATCATCTAGATGATTCTTGGAGACAAGGAATCAAGAGTTCAAACTAGAAGGAAGCTTGTTGGTACAACAAGTCATGTTAACTTATCTCTTCTATCCCCAATGGAAACTTAAAGTTTTTCTCAGGCTAGTCAACACAAACATTGGGTCAAGGCCATGAATGAATAACTAGAACTAATCGAGAAGAATGGAGCATGGGAGTATGTTCCTAGACTATAGGACAAGAGTGTGATTGGAACAAAGTGGTTTTAAAGAAACAAGTTGAATGAATATGGACAAGTAGTTAGGAAAAAAGACAATTTTGTATGTAAAGGATATGCACAAGTCAAAGGCATTGAATTTGAAGTAATTTTTGCTCGAGTAGCATGAATTGAAGCAACAAGAATGTTCTTAGCCTTTGCAAGATTTAAGGGGTTAAAAGTTTATCAATAGATGTAAAATCAACATTTATAAATGGAGAAATACAAGAAGAAGTATATATTGGGTAATCGGAAGGATTTCAACTATTAGAAAAAAAGGATTATGTGTGTCGATTGAAGAAAGCTCTTTAAGGATAAAGAAAACACCTAGGCCCTGATACTCTAGGTTGGATAGATATCTTCAACAACCAAGTTTCAAAGGAGGGCCAAAAAACAATAACCTCTACATCAAGGTTGAGAATATAACTTACTAGTCATTGTTGTCTATGTAGATGATATCATTTTTGGAAGTGATTCTGATTTTATGAGAAAAACCTTTGCAAATGATATGCAAAAGGAGTTTAAATGTTTATGTTGGGGAAACATTCTTTCTTGGTTTATAGGTTCATCAATACGAAAGAGACATCTTTATTTATCAAACCAAATATCTTAAAGAAATATTAAAGAAGTTTAGTAAGGAAAATTTCGCACCCATAAGCACTCCCATGACAACAACATGCAAACTCAGTAAGGATGATGAGTATTTATATGTATATCAAACCATGTACAAGTCTATGATTAACATCCTTATTTACTTAACAAATTCGAGGCTGAATAACATGAAAGAAATAGGTTTGGTGGGTAGATTTCAGTCAAGTCCAAAATAAACTCACGTAAATGTAGTAAAAATAATATTTAGATACTTGTAGAGCACCATAAATTTTGGCTTGTGGTATTAAAGGGGCACAAACCTTACTCTTAGAGCTTATATAGACACATATTCGATTAGTGGTGTTGATGATAAGAAGATCACCAATGGGGGAGCCTTGTTTTTAGGTAGATGTATGGTCTCTTCACTCAACAAGAAACACACCTCCATTTCTCTATCCACAATTGAGGCATAATATGTCACAACAACATCATGTTCCACTCAAGCTCTATGGATGAAGCAAAATCTCAAGGATCTTCAAGAAAATGGTGATTAGCCTATGCCCATCGTGTGTGACAAAAATAGTGCCATCAATATATCTAAAAACCTTATTATGCACTCTAAGACAAAGCATATTACTATCAAATACAATTTTCTTAGAGAACAAGTTGTTGATAGTGCTATTATGTTAGAATATATCCCAATAAAAGAGAAAATTACAGACATTTACCAAACCCCTTCCTAGAGACAATTTTGAATATCTTAGACAAAAGATAGGTGTAATTTATTCTTCACAAGGGGACACGTTCCATTGATTTTAGCGAAGAAACATGTCAGTGATAGGGGGAGTTAAAGTAAAGAATATGCATTGGCACAGGGGGTCTATATGCCCTTTTCCATTAATGTCAAAGGGGGCGAATAAGTATTAGGAGAAGAACAATCAACAAACAAACTGGGAAGTCTAGCCCAAGACCATTAATGACTAGCTAATGTTTAGTGGTATTGCCACCAGTGCTAAAGGGGGAGATTGTTGGCATTATGTCTGTATCGTCATTGATGTCAATTGTAGTATCATTGATGCACAAGGAAGCTAAGATGGAGCCAAACCAAGATCAAGCAACAAAAGCAACACGAGAGATTGAATGAAGTTGTAATTTGGGTAGCCTATATTTAAAGGAACTTCTTCTCTAGTTCCTTGGTTCAAATGGGAATGAAAGGTCTATGGTTGAATGAATTGTTACTAAATCCAAAGAAATGATGAAAAAAATGTGTTGTAAGTAAATATATTCATACAAGGTTACATCTTAATCAAAGTTGCATAAACATTAGAGCATGAGATGATATAGATAAGCATAGCAAGATGATAATAAGTAGAAGGGTCCACAACATTGTAACATGAGCCAATATAGACTGGACCGAGAATAGGGGATCAACATAAGCTTAGTAGGCGAGGTCCTATATATGAAACCGCCCAAGAGTTGACGACTGATAGAAGGGCACACAGGCGTAGTGTGAAATAATTAGGTATATGAACTTTCTCAAGAGCTGGGGACTAGTATAAGCCTAGTAGATGGGTTCCAATATATGAATTCATCTGGGAGCTGGGGATCAGTAGAATGGCCCATAGAAAATTTTCATGAAATTAGAAAAGGACCAAAAATATTAATAATTCAAAAATCATGTTTTACGGTCACCCTAGCTTGTCTTAACCACGACCATTAATCTACACTTAATGACTAAATAATTAGGATTAAGTTCATATTGGGATGATATTAAGGAAACTTAATTATATCGGGGTACCAAAACCCATGGGCTGGTATGACATGTCAAGTCCACATGGATGACATAGGGAAGATTGATGGCATGGTAGCCACAACCTGTGACATATGGCATGCAAATTTGACATTTTTGGCCACCCAAATGGACATTTGGTGGATGACACGTAGCAGGTACATGTCAACATCCAAATATGTGGCAATAGTTGGTTGGTTGCATTAGTTGATGAAGAGTGTGACTTGGAAGGTGACGTAGCTATGTTGGGTCCCCCCTTAGGGTATCAAGGAATCAAGCATTCGAGTGTAATCTTGGCTATGAAAGACACATGCAGTCTAGCATGAATTGGGAATATATATATGGTAGTGATGGGTTTCCAGAAGCAGCACACAATGACACGTGGTTTTTCCACCATGGATTGCATGGTAGCCTAAAGGTTTCAAGATTTGTGCTAGGGATATGTTTGGAGAGGTATTTGTGTGTATTTTGTTTTTTCCAAAATGGAAAAAAAATAAGGTTTGGAAATACATCCAAATGATGGCCCATGTGGGACCCCATACCAGGCTACTAGGCACTCGGTGCTGAAGAAGGTGAAAAGTAATATGGTCATCTATGGACTCGGATCCTTGAATACAAGATAAGCTGACAAAGTAACTATGGTCCCAACAAATAATGATGCGGTTTCATGAGTTTTAGGTGAAGACCTAAGGGGGCCAAGGAACCATGATAGTTGAAAATAATACATGTTATATAGATTTAGTTCCTCAAGGCATATTAGCTTTGCCAGGGTTCCATTTCACAATTTTGGAATAAATGTCCAAAGACGAAGAAACTTGAGTGTGTGGAAGAGTGTGATTGTAGGTAAAGTCCCAACTTTTGGAATGATTGTTTGGTACAAGTGTGGTGGTGCGAAGAGCAAGAAAGTATAGATAAGTTGAAGTAATCCATAATGACCAAAAGTAGAAGAAGTTTGAGAATGAAATATATGGAATATGTGTGATTGAGGAAGAATCCAAGGATGAAGTCTGAACAAATAGGCTAATATTATATGCGAAATTGTAAGATACAGAACATGGAGTGATGTGTAGAGTAGAGGAGCAACGTGTAATGATTGTCAATAGAGTAGAATTGAAAGATACAAAGCAGGGAGTGATATGCATAAGAATAAGGGATCTTAAGGAAAAATAAATTGGATTAGAGATTAAGAAATTTGTATAAGCAAAATTAATTTGAAATCTTGTGGATATAAGTTTGAAAATGCATGAAAAGGGGGATTTGATAATCAAATCTACTTGGTTCTAATAAATCATTTCATTGGATTGAAGTCTCCTTCTAGCTGGTGCTAGTAAACTATTTTAGCAGATTGGTGTCTCCTTCAGGTTGCTATTAATAAATTGCTGTAACAGTGGGTTGGTGGCTACAAGAACATTCATATAAATAAGTTTTGTGGTTTTCTCACATAAGGGTTTCCATATATATCTGATGTATTCTTATGGTGTTGATGTGATTACCATTGTATATGCTTTGAAATGTTCCAGATTTATTAAAATTGACCATTATACTAATTCACCCCCCCCAGTATAATCATATTTCCAACTAAAGGGGCTATATCTGAGTATCGATTATATAGATTTAATACAATCATAGTTATACCCAAACTTTTAACTTCCAATTTGACTGAAATAGAAAAGTTGAGAAATGATGCATAAACTAATTTACGTTTGGAACTCTAAATTGTGAGTAAAACTATAGAATAACCAACTACATCCACAAAACAAAAAGACCAATTTTTTAACCATGGCTCCACAACAACTCTTGGTTTAGAACCATCTACCAATGTCTTCTAAATTAATATTATGTCTAATATGTGACTCGAAATGAGCCCTTTGAGGGTTAATTTCTTGTAGACACCCTCTATGCTTTTAGGATTGAAAGAAAGCACAATCATGGAGGAGGATTCTAAAGATATTTCTATACCCTAAGGGCCCTTACAATGGTTGTATGCTTACCTTTATTAATTTCTCAAAGAACTTTATATTAAGCCTTCAACATATAGGATTTCCTTGCAATTGGATTAGGTTGGGTGGGTTTGAGGGCTAAACTACTTAAGAAATAGGAATCAACATTTGTTTAACTTTAGGTCTTAGGATCACATATCCCATTTTCGGAGAGAGGGCACCACCAAAATACAAAGGAGGAGGACTAGACTTTGCCTTTGAAGTGCCAACACTATTATTGAAACTATTTCCACATGTAGCTTGTCCCTATAAGGGAGGTTTAGGGGAGAGGGAAATGGAGCTACATTAAAAAGGAGACAGGACCAGGGACACGAGCTTTGGTTCAGAGGTACCCTTTCCTTTATTGATTGGGCCTTCTAATACACAAAGGATTGGGAAAAATCAATTGAAGGAGAGATGGATAGAAACATACATTAATTGATGCCTAAAGGGTCAAGCTCATCCCTCACATGGTTCCCCTGAGCTTCTTTTATACCCAAAGGATAAATTTCACCAATGCCATCCACTTGCTTACTCATGATCACTAGCCTTCCATGCAACCTTGGATTTCTCACTAAAATTTTTGAAGTCACTCCACCTTATGATACACCTTGCTACATTGAACTTGAATATGACTTGCCTCATGAAAGATGAAACACCAAAAAGACAACCTTCAATAGTCAATTTCTCCCAAGATAATTCATTTCAAATTGAATCCATGTTTGTCTCCTCCCATCGGCCTTAGAATCCAAACTTGACTCCAAATATACAAATTTCCCTAATTTATTTCTAATAGCTTCCAAAAAAAATTATTCCAGAAAACTAGAGGAAGTCCAGTAAGGATAATACACAAATGAATGCTTACAACTGAAGCCCTTGTAGGATCAAAATTCATCGACCATTTTTGGAGAAAAATACATCAAGGGCTCCAATTCCAGCCTCGAACTAGATTTTATGATATTCAACTGCTAAAATGAAAAATAAAATAGAGCCAATGGTGCAACAAAATATGAAAAATAGGGAAATAACCTAACAAAGGAACCCAATTGAGCTCCATCCATTGAAGTATCATGTCCATATGAACCACCTTCCCATTTAAGCATTCGACTAGAGATTTCCTCAAAAACTCATCCTTCCCAACCACCATTGCAATGATCTGGATCTTGGTTGGGGGGGGGGGGGATCTAGGAGACTTGAACACTAGGAGAGGAAAGAAACCACACAATATTCAAAATATGCACTGAATACATAAAGAAGATAATAATTTAAGAAAACCATTTATTAAATGAAATAAAATTTTGACCACTACATTGTGGTGGATGAATCTATCCTTTTACAAAGTGAGGCTCATTATTTATAGCCTTCTTGAGTTACAATAACAGGGGTAAATACCATGGGTGGATGCCATGGGTAAATACCATGGGTGGATGCCATTTTCAATTTGGATAACTCCTTCTCCCTTAGGAAGAAATGGTCTCCATTACATCAAGTTCCATCTTGAGAAGCTTTTGGTATATATGAGCCAATGAAGAAAAGGGTTTTGAGTGGTTGACCCATAATCATGGGTTTGCAGATGACCCATAAACCTGGGTTTGTTGATGACCCAAAACCAAGTGATGGCGAAAATAAGGGTTTTGTGTGGTTGACTCATAATCATGGGTTTGTGGATGAGAAAAGACCTTGATGAAGGTCCGAGGATAGATATATCTTGTAATGCTTGTCAGCCAATTATAATACTGATACTGTGCGATCCAACAAATGGAATTCGATGGAAAGGGTTTTGTGTGGTTGACCCATAACCTTTGGTTTGATGGTGACCCATCACCATTATGGATTAGGGTCCAAGGATAAAAATATCTTATAATGCTTGTGGGCCTGTTGAAGCTTCGGAAATCGTTGCCTTAACATGGGGGAAAACCACCTGGTTCGGACCTTGGTTGGAAACTCCTTTTCCGTTTGGAGTAGTGGCTCTGACTGGGGATAATGGGACCAGTTTCCCAATCTATTAATGCTTGTGGTAATGGGGTGATGTATGATGTTTTAAAGTAATTTCTAATCTAAAAGTAATATAATATAAACTAATCAATTGCAATGCATTTTATTCTAATTTAAGAACTATCTAATTATAAATATACCTGGGATTAACTTGATGTATGCGATCTACAATGATTTCTAAAAGCAATTGGTAATAAAGATCATTCAATTGTGATTAGAAGTGAATCTGTTTTAACAATAATCATTTCGTATAAAAATTTAGCCAAAACAATTGTGAAAGATATATCGCATAAAGAGTTATTCATATATTCAACATAAAATAAAGATCATCATCATACAGAAGTGCAATAATGATAATCAAAATTCAGACTTTCATATATAAATAGTTTGAAAAAGAAATGATTGCTTAATACATAAGTAAAAAGGATTACGAGATAAAAGTACCATTTATAATACATCATACTCATGTGTTTCAGCAATATTGATCTATCTTCAATCCATTCAACATCATCTAAGAGTACAAAAGTGCAATTTCAGTAGAAGATGCTAAATCAGGTAAAAATAAATCTTGTTCGACATATTTCACCAAAACTTCCTCAAAGGGACAAAAGTGCATGTTTTGAAGAGAGTTTCTGACAAAATTCTAAAACTATGAAACTAAAAATAGATTATTACAAAAATAGTTGAGGAGGTTTAAACGACCTGCCTCAATTTGTGCAAAAATAAAATCAAAATGGAAATAAACAAGGTGACTAACTATCCTGCATTTGATCCTTCAGATCACAAATATCCATCATGGGCTTCAGTTGTGTTAGTTGGCTGACTTTAGCTTTCAACTGTCCAACGAATACGACATCGGTTAGTGCTCGCGCCATTTTCTCGGTGGAAGTGGTTAGGCATCACAGGGTCATCCATTGGTTATGAGGCTTGACCAAATGTTGCAAATATGCCTCCCAGTCTAACCTAGTCATTTGCCTTTTCACTTCTGCCTTTTCTTTCGCTATCTGTTTCCATTCCTGTTCGAGCTATTTTGCATTAGGAAGGAAACCTGGAATGGATTCTGCCATAAGATTGGCACTATGTAAATTCTCATTGATATTTTCTATGACATAGTTTGTTGCTACTGCCGCATCTGCTATTGCCTTTTCTGCTTCTTTAAGCCGAGAATCCCAGCTCACAAATAAAATTTCTTTATGTGATTCTTCTAGCTTGGGTAGGTTGGATTTTCTCCCATCCTCTATATTTTTCCAGACGATGAATTCAGAGACTTTTCTAAAGATCTCATCATATTGAAGTCACATTTCTATGACTTGACTTGTCAGTTTATCGCTTGTTTCACAATAGGATTTCCAATGTGAAATCTTCTAGCACAACAATTCTTTCTGATGCATCAACTGGGAGTTAAGACTGAGTGCTTCGGTAATAAACTGATAAATTTTTGGATCGTCTTTATGTAGATCAGTTATTGTTTGCACCTGTGTTTCCTTCTCGGCTAAGCCGGTTTGATGTTCTATTTGCATCTGTTCAAATACCTGTTGAAGCTTAGCCAATTGTATCTCTGCTTGCTGATTGGATTTGACTTGCTGTAATTGTTGCTCAAGCAATGTTATTTTATTCTCTTTTTCTATAAGAAACATTTGGATTTCTGCTGCTTTGTCTATGGTAGCTGTAGCATAAGCACCTGTAAACTATGAGAGTCTAGTGAGGTTGGCGGATGGATCAACAAGCGAGTCCTTCCATAGAACATCCATTGGTTTATTTTCAAGGGTAGTAGCAGCTATAGAGTCCAATTTTCTTTTCTTTCTTTGCCTTTTCACCATGGATTTATGCTGTGGGCTATAAGATACATCTAGAAGGGGTATTTCTTCAATTCTCAAAATTATTTCGGGAGTAGGGATAACCGGGATGTGCTCTATCGCTTGTGTATTTGCAGTTTCTTCCGCTGTAATTTCTAGAGCTGTTTTCCGTTGTGGAGTTTGCAACTCTGGCACCTGTTCCTCTACATTGATACTTTTATTAAAATTGTCCCACTCTTCCTCTAAGTCAATTACCATGGGTTTTATTGGCTGTGCAGAGGTAGCAGGGATTTTAGCCTGCTTGCTAGTTGAAGCTTCTTCAGCTATCTTTTGTGTAGATTGGGTTGTATCCCTCACTGACTCCATACTTCTGCTTTTCCCATTTTGCGATGACTGTTGCGATTCCCCGATAGATTTCTCTTGAGATTCTGCTCCAGAATCAGACTTGGAATTTTATTTGGAGTCACCTTCTATAGTCACACTAGGAGTAGGCTCCCTTATTGGTTCAATCAATAATTGGTCCAATGGGACCGTTGCTAGCCTTTTTTCTCTGTAACTATAAAACTTTTCCAGGTCTTCATGGTCAAAAAGTAGTTGTGCCATATGCTTCACCTCTGTGAAGGTGTTCTTCTGCAAAAAGATGTCATCAAAAACATCCTCCTCATTACTGAATACTTTTATTTTCACTAGAGTGGTGAAATCCTTGATAGCGTTGAATAGATCATATTATCGTCCAAGGAATTTAGGTAATTGCAGAGATAGCATGTTCTCTGCTTCTTTGAATGCATGCCCTAGGTTGTGTAATGCAAATTCTCTACACTGTACAGGGAATGTAGGCCAAATGGCCTTTTTTTATTCTTTCAGTGTCTTGCTCATTCCTTCCTCACTAGCTGTTTGATAGGCTGTCTCTCTAGCCATTAATTTATCTGGAACATAGTATGGGAGGACATGGGGGGAGGTGATGCTGCCAAAAACTCCGATACATGTAAATTTTTCCTCCCCGAACCATCTGGCCACTGGGAGGATATCAACTTCAGCTTCTTGAGAAAACCTGGGGGCATCTCGATTATAAAGCTACTTGTGAATAGGGAACATAACTCCATGGCAAATCTTGAAAAAATGTGGTTCAAAATTGGATTCCCACATGTCCTTGTGGTATATGTGAATAGGGAGTGGATTTTGGGCAGTGCATTTCCACCTCATGATAGGGAATTTTGAACTAAAACAAATAGCATCCATGACATAGGCACTCATAAAAAAAGGAGGGTAAACCCTCGATGCAACACTTCTTTTCCTTCTATACCCCATAATTGTTTTTGCTAAATTTTCTGACAAAATTTGTGCCCAATTCATTACAGTTGCGTTAACAGTTGCATCTATTAATGACAACCACTCTAGGGAGAACTTAGTACTATCAAGTTTGCCTGTTAGGTCCCTATAATACTAGTGATGCCCCCATTACTATTGTAATTGTATCCCTTATTAATATTGTTGTGTCCCTATTGTCCCCATATTGTTATTACTGTTCCCCATAGAATCCCTATATTGTTATTTTTTTGCCTTTATATTATTATTGTTAGGTCAGCTTGGTTATATTGTGACCCCTTAGACTCCTATATATAGAAAGGAGGTTTTGTCATTTGAATCATCCAAGAATTGTTCATTTGTGTAACGTAAAGGAGGTTGCCCCCTCAAAGAGGCTGAATTCTAAGGCATTGATCTATCTTTTCTATCTTTTTGTGAGTTAGTTTCATAACATTTGGTATCAGAGCTTTGGATTCTAGGGTTTAGCTGCTCCAAATAGGTCATCGTGACATTTTCGCTATAACTTTTTTCTGCGACGTTTCAGAAGTTGAAAAAAAACCCATTTGAGAAGACATCGCGCTAAATCTTGGGTCCGAATTTCAAAGCATTTTGCGCTATAAGTGTGGAGATATGATCTGAGGAAGTTGGTCTTTTTGCAGACTCCTGAATTACATTCCAAATAGGTGACGTGGGGAAAATCGTCATAACTTTTTCTCTGAGCATTGGATTGAAATTTCGTAAAAAGGTGCAGAAAGAGGACGGACTGTAGTTTTTTCTATATATTTTTCAGAGCCAGAGGTCAAAAAAGTGACTCGTGGAACGTCGTACAAGGTCGTTCTATTGAATTAGTCTATAATCAGGTCACTGTGGGAGATTTGACATAACTCTTCATTGGAGAATCCAATTGGGGTCAGATTGGTGGCATTGGAAAGAGGACATAGAGGGCTACCGCAGGTCGCAATTTCAGAATTGGATGATCCGAAATTACAGAGATACCTCAGAGGCAATATCGAGCTCCTACAAAGTGAAAAAATGTGTGTATATTTTTTAAATGTTTGCTTAAGCTTGGTTTGAAAAATTATTTTGAAGGAATTCAAAGGGCATAGTGAAGCATTATTATCAGTAATAGATGCCCCGAAGAAAGAAAATGCAAACACCTAGTAAGCAAACTGAAAGCTCTAGCATGACTCATGAAGAAGAGGAAGAAATACAACATGATATATCAAAATTACGAGACCAAGTGCAACAAGTGTCACTTGCACAAAAAGGAACAGAATCTAAGATGGATTGTTTAAAGAAAGGTGTAGAAGCTAAGATGAATGATGTGGAAGCTAAGATGAATGACGTGGAAGCTAAGATGGATGATTTGAAGAAAGATTTAAAGACAAACATGGAAGAATTGAAGATAAATATGAATAAGTTGCTACAAGAAAGGGTCACTAAGGGTGAACGGGTAGTAAAGGAAACTCATGATGAGAACAAAAGAAATGTTAATCATGATTCCATAGACTCTAGTGTTGGATCTAAAACCCACCATATTTCAAAAATCGATATGAGGAAGTTTGATGGCAAGGATCCCGCAACATGGATATTACAAATGAAGCAATTTTTCGATCTCAATAATGTGCAAAACACACAAAAGGTACGTATGGCAACTTTATATTTGGAACCAAATCAGTTTGTATGGTATCAATGGCTTTGCTCTCGTAAAAAAATTATCACTTGGGCAGTTTTTACGGAAGAATTGACAGCATATTATGAGGATACAAAAAGCAACACTTTTTTTAGCCAATTGAGAAGTCTCAAACAAAAGGGTTCAATAATGGAGCACATTGAGGAGTTCCAAAAATTGAACATAAGGGTAAAAAATATTCCAGAGGAGCATAGGATTGATGTGTTCATAGGGACTTTAAAGGATAATATCCAACATGATGTTCGCCTTTGGGAACCTGATTCATTAGAGAAGGCATTTAAGTTAGCAAGAAAAATGAGCAAAATTATGGCAACCAAGAAGCATACCACTCACAAGTATAAAGATGGAAGTGTTGTCCCTAGTCTTCCACAACCTGTAAGGTTGACACCACAACAATTGGAAGAAAAAAGAGCAAAAGGGCTTTGTTACAGTTGTGATAGCAAATACACTAAAGGTCATAAAGTGTGTTGAGAAGAAATTATTCTACATAGATTGTGAAGAGGAAGAAGAAAAGGAGTAAGAAAGGTCAAAAGAAGAGGATATACTCCAAGAAACAAAGCCTAGATGAGAAGAAATGAATCCGACGATATCTTGTAATGCATTGGCGGGAATTACCACTCCTCAACCATCAAGATAGAAGGACAAATCAAGAAGAAAAAGGTAATAGTGTTGATTGATTCAGGAAGTACCCACAATTTTATTCATTGTAAGGTAGCAAAAGAATTGAATTGCTTCCTATATCCAGCACCAGTGTGTCAAGTGATGATTGCAAATGGAGGAACAATAAAATGCTCTGGAAAATGCCATAATATCAAGCTATCCATGGGAGAATATGTATTGACTAGCCCAATGCTTTCCATTCCAATGGGAGGTGCTGATGTTGTACTAGGAGTCCAATGGCTACAATCCCTGGGTACAATAGCTTTAATTTTCAAGAACTTTTCATGAAATTTTCTACGGAAGGAAAGGAAGTTGAATTAAGGGTTATTGCAGGGAAACCAGGAAAGGTAATAAGCTCTAATGGTATCACAAAGCTTCTAAAAAAGGAGCAAAGAGGGTGTAATTGCACAATTATGTTCGCTAGATGTTTCCACATCGGAATCATCTATTTCTCCATATCTCCAAAAAGTCATGGACAATCATTCCAAGGTATTTGAGACTCCCAAAGGTCTCCGACCTATGCGTGATCATGATCATGCTATTCATCTGATTCCAGGAAGTGTTCCTCCAAACATCAGGCCGTACAGATATCCCTATGCCCAAAAGAGTGAAAATTGAACGTATGGTTGCAGAAATGCTAGAGGCTGGTATAATTCAACCGAGTCAAAGTTCTTTCTCTGCTTTAGTAGTATTGGTGCACAAGAATGATGGATCATGGCGCATGTGTCTGGATTATAGGGAGCTCAACAA
>APFE030031639.1:59547-118126 GCA_000404065.3 Pinus taeda
TTGTTGGTCATCCTTAAACCATCACAGGTTGAGACTTCCCTTTTACAGGTTGAAGTTTTACCTTTTATGCGGAGTGAGGCCTCCCTTTTATGGTTGAAGGTTTCCCTCTTTAAAACAATAGGATCACTTCCTCTAGCAGAAGACTTCAGCTTCTTGCTAGTCTTGGAAGAGTTCCGGGAACTTCACTAAGCGTTCCAGTGTTGGTGGCTATCCTTAAACCACCGCCCTTTTTTACCAACATTTCATAGAGCACATTCAGCCTAGTGCTGCCATGCATTATTGCACATTTTGTATTACAACTCTTTTTCTTGGACTCATACATAACCCTTCGGATTAAGGGGGGGAATGTTGGACACCTAATCCTAAAGGGTTAGCGTGGAAGCCGAATGGACAAAGCAGTCCAAGAGACCTTGGGATGTGAATCCCAACGGTCACCAAATGTACTATAAATGTATATTAGATTGTTAATAAAAATTGCATTGCAAGCTTTATCTTTCCTATTTGTTCTCCCTAACCATGTCTGTTTAACACTCATAAATGTTTGTATCGTAAAATGGGGTGAAATATTCTAGGGTGGCAAGCCATTGTACTGCGACAATAGCGATTGTGCGATTTGCTAAGAAATATCATAATATGTCCCTATTATCTTTCTTATCTCCCACTGTGTTTCTGCGAGATGTGAGCCGTCTGTTAGTTGTTTCAAAACATAGCTAATTGCTAGGTTTATCTTATGTAAAAGACTTGACGGACTCAAAACATTTACTCATAATATTTTAAGGTGTGGGTCCATATGCTAATCGCATTTCACAATATCGGCTAGTGGTAAGTACAAGGGGTTTGTTTGAATGCCTGAAATGCGATGCGATAAAGGTCACAATGCCATTGCAATTTCACATCTCGCATATTTCGCAATATCATGTTAAAATAGGGTCCTTTGGTGGGTTTTAGACATGCTATATATGAAAAGGTAAGTATTTAGTAGTTCCCTAAAAAGGTTTTGATTGTTATCTTTGCTTTATTCCAAAAAATAAAAGAAATGCCTAAATGCTAAGTTCTATTTTTTGGATAATATTTTTTTTAAAGGGTCCCCATTTATTAACGTAATATTAACTACTATCATTAATAAGTGGGGGGTTTTTGAATACCACAATAGGGCCAAATGTGAGGGTGACAATGCATGGACTAACAAATGGACCTCGAGATAGTTCACTTGTCAGTTTTCCTGATAGAAATTTGGTGGCTTATATTTGTAAATTCTCACAGGACCCATGGTAATAAATAAATAAAAAAATCCACGTGCTTCTGCCATGCTTAAATGAAACACCTTTTCTAGGTAAGCCATCTCAACCATATAAGTTGAAGTCAGGTCCACTCCTATTTCTGATGCTCTTATGACTAGCATGTGATCAAAATATGAATGTTTTGTTTGTCCAACATTTAGGGCCCTTAACATAACATATTTAACCTTATTAGCAAGATGAATTGGAGTTTACTTCTTGTCTTTTTATGGAGATGTCAACTGAAGATATTCAACCTCCATAAAATTGTGGAAATGAGTAAACATGCGAAACATGAACTTCAACAACTGCCAATGCATAATGCCTTGCGCTATGTTACATTGCCGTGTGAAAAGGAAAATTACCAAAAATCCTAGCAAATAGAAAATATTAGAGTTTGAACTCAAAATGTTCAACATTGCAATGCTGGTGTCTATCCACAAACAAGGATTCTCCAAGTAGTTTCAGTAAAGATTGGCATAGATGAAGTTGCATCTTAAATATTTCACAACTAACTCAAGGAACCGACATAATAATGACACAAAACAAACTTAATGGCCATTAGTGTGTTGAAAAATGTAACTAGTGTCGGTACTTATAATTGTATTTGAGTCATGATGTAATGTATTTATCAAAAGAAAGAAAAATAATTTTTATTATAAACAAAATTGACTTATAAAGCATGGGTTTCATGCTTGGGTCAATAGTTAATAGGTCAAAGCCTCCATTTCATGCTTCTATGGTTTATGTCAAGAGTCCTTTTCCTTGTCATCATGTAAAATACCCTTCTTGGGCTTCTTGTGTCAAGAATTAGATTTATTTTGATGTAAATTAGATCATTTAGGCCTCCACCAAGTCAACCTCAGCCTGGACAAGTTGACATCATCAAGGGAACTCAACCTCATAGATTCACTATATATTGGAAGCTATTCGACCTCATTTGAAGCACCAACCAAGAAGGTTGATCTGCAGTAGATGGAAATAGTAAAAGGATGTGAAATTTCAAAAAGAAGGAGGAAAACCTAGCAAAGAAGAAGGATGTCTTTGTCAAACAAAGGAAATTATATTTTCTCTCTCTTTATCTCACCAGTGCGAAGGAGTTGAATTTGTAAAAGGGTCGAAGTAGCAGACTTGAATCTGGGCCAAAACTCTAGAGTAGCTGGGCCAAAATTCTGAAGTATTTGGGCCAAAATTCTAGAGCAGCTGGGCCGAAATTCTATATTTGATGCAGTATTTTTGTAGTTGATCTTTCCAGTTTGGAAGGACAATTAGAGGGTTGACTTGGTGGAGTGAAGGTATTTTCGTCTAAGGTCTTTGTCTATCTCAATTTTATTTACTAATGGAAGAGTTTGACTGGGTTTTCCCTCATAAAGAGGTTTTAGCTTTGGTTGAGTGCCTACATCTGGTGTCGTTGATATTCATGTTTTGATTTGATGATTGCTTCATGAAAATAAGATAAAAGAAGAACATAAAGAAAGTTAATAAGACTACAAGAATATCACAAGTAATTATCATTATAAGAGAATCTTCTTGCCTTTTTGATTTTCTAACATGGTATTAGGACTAAGGTGAAGGATGAAAGAAAAAGGTATCGTGAAGGTCTATTGAAACAAGGGTTAAAGAGGAAGGAACAAAAAAGGACCATTTAGGAAAGGATCATCTATATCAAGTGAAAGAGATATTATAAAGTTTATGGAAACCTCAATGAAGTCTGAAAATAAACTAGAAGGAGCTTTCAACTACAGGGCATGGAAGAAGAGGATATATCCTTTTCTTACTAAGCATGAAGTTTTGGATTTTTTTCATAGAAAAGTTAAGAAACCTACAGATGATGCAGGAAAGGAAAAGCACAAGGAAACTAACATCTTGGTCATGAATCTAATAGTATATGGAGTAAAGGACAATCTAATCCCATACATATCCAATACAGATTTTGCATTAAAATATATGAAGTCCTCTCCAAGTTGTTTTCCTTGAAGAGCATTCATATAAATGCAACAAGAAAAACCACAAGCACACAACGATTTCTATGGGAACCCAACTGGGAAAAACCCATCAAGCCTTTATGCATTAATCAGAAACTATTATAGTTGCTTGCTCCAACTTTGAGCACAACTTGCAAAAGAATAATTGTTCTGTATGCTTAATGAGAAAATCTAGCCAACACTTATCCAATTATCTTCTCAGCTAGCATCCTATTTCCTTGCACAATCCTTGAGGAAATTAGACCCTAAAATATAGGAATTTCCTCCTATTTTCTTGCGCACTTCCCAAGGATTGATCTCTTGAATCCATACAACAACTGTACACTCAACTAGTCTATAATTTATGTTACGTGCCTTGTCATCTCCACTTTAGCTGAGGAATTCGAATTCCATGAATGCATTAGCTATTTTTGGTTGATTGATTAGTAAACTGGCATATCTCTAAGTTAGACTATTGTCCCACTACACAAATGACCTTCAACTGAATCTATCAATAGTTAGAGGTCATTTAAATGAATACAACTAAAATAACTTAACTAGATTGCTAAATTTTAGCAATCAATACATGCATAACTGAAATACAAGCCCCTAACTTGAATTTACTGAGCTAATTGAGTGACAAGAACCAGTTCACACTATTTAATTGCCTCCAAATTGTCCCGCTGATGTGGAAATTTGATTTACTCAATTTGACTATGGCTAAAGTCAAATTGAGCCTTTCTTGCTACATTTTTTTAACACTCCCACTTAGCAAGAAAGGGATTTTTCACCACCCCTTGCACCTGCAGAATTCAAATTTACCTCTTGATAATGCCTTTGTCAAGATGTGAACATATTACTCCTTAGTTGGAATGTATTGGAACAACATAATTCTCCTCTGCACACAATCCCTCAAATGAAGATACAATATATCAATGTGGTTGGACTTGTCATGAAATACCGAATTCTCAGAGAGCTTAATGCAACTTTAATTATCACAATATATCATTTTTGGATCCATCTCTTGACTGAAGATACCCACAAATATTTTCTTCATCCATATGGATTCACATGATGCTTGACTTACAACCATGTATTCAGCTTCTGCCGAGTTGAGTGCCACAAACCTTTGCTTCTTGTTGTACCAGGAAATAGTTGCGAACACAACAATGAAGATAATACCTAAAGTACTTTTCCTATATGATGGAATCTATGCCCAATCTACATCGGTGAATCCTTGGAGATTCACTCCCTTTTTCCTCCTGTACCATAATCTATACTTGATAGTGCCTCTAAGTTACCGTAGCTTAAATAATTTGGTTCACTCCATAACACATGTTGGGTCTTATGTTCACAAGATACATCAAAGACTCCACAAGGTTCCTGTAAATGGTAGCATCAACCTCTTCACATGAAGTGGAATTCTCCTTCCTCTAGTTTGTAGCTAGAGTTGTGTCCATGGGCTTACAATTCTCCATGTGAAATCTCTAAATTATTTTAGAGGCATACTTCCCCCAAGACATAAACAATTCACCATCACCTTTCCATACTTCCAACTGAAGGAAGTAATGCATTAAGCCCATGTATTTCATCTCAAATTCCCTTGCAAGATCCTCTTTGTAAGAGCGGATAGACTGCTCATAACCTGTCAATATTAAATCGTCAACATGTAAAACAAGAATAAGCAACTTACCATCTACCACAATGTAATAGAGGTTTGCATCTACTTCACTTTTGGTGAATCCCAATCCATTGAGATAATCATCGATCCAAGTGTACCATGCTTGGGGCGCCTTTTTGAGACCATACAATCCTCTCTTGAGTATGCACACACATGACTCCTGATCATATGTCTAAAATAATTCTAGCTTCTCTATGTAAATTTCCTCCTCAAAAATACCATTGAGAAAGTCAGTCTTCACATCCCTCTGGTGGATTTTACACGCCATCTGTGCAAGCAATGCTAGAATGGATTTTCGATTGAGGAATATCTTGCAACTGGTGCAAAAGTTTCCTCATAGGCCACTCCATCTACTTGAGAGAATCCTTTGGCCAAAAATATGGCCTTGTATTCATGATGAATTCATATTCTTCCACCATGGCATCAACCCAAACAAGCTGAGAAGGTGCTTCCTCAAATGAAGAAGGCATTATCTTAATGAGTTCTTACACGAGATCCATGTAACTAGTGTACCTCTCAGGTGACCTCCTCTACTTGCGTATTGATGTAGGGGATCCCATATTCCCCCTAGCATCTTGCAACAATCTATCAACTTCTCTGGTTCTCTTTCTCCCCTCTCTGGAAGGTTCTGTTTGAGTGGGTGCCTCCACTCTTCTCCTGTCTGATCCACTGCATGTGGTTGCTTCATAACCTCCCGAAGGTCATCATGAGGCTCCTCCTTTGCAGCTAGAATCTCCTGCTCTGGTGGGATACTCAACTCTCATTCCATATATCATCTCATAGCCTTCTCCTCATCAAACTTGACATCTCACCTCACAACTGTCATCCTCAGTGAAGGTAAATACACCCGTTAATTGTGTGGAGTTTCAGTGTATCCTACAAAAAATCCCAACTTTATTTTAGGATCAAGTTTCTTCCTCAAATCCTTTGATACATGAAAATAAACTAAATCTCAAAAAATTCTAAAATGTGACACATTAGGGTTTCTCTACGAGAGAGATTCCTCCAGTATAATCATGAAAGTATTCTATGAGGACTCTGGTTCTGCAAGTAGACTGCTGTATTGAATTCTTTTGCCCATAGATGTAATGGAAACCCCTGATCATGAAACACGCCCTTTCTGCTCCCACTATGCCCCTACTATTCCTCCCATCTACCCCATTTTGTTGTGGGTTATGGGGCGCTATAAATTTTATTCGAATACTTTCTTTGGCATAGAAATCCTTAAAGGAATTCAAAACAAATTCACCTCCATTGTCGCTCTTGAGAGCCTTCACCTTCTTCCCAGTATCCTTCTCAACCAATGCCTTGAATTCAATAAATTTTATGAAAAAATCATCCTTCTTCCACGCGAAGAAGATCCAACATTTTCTAGAGAAATCATCAATAAAAATAAAATAGTACTCATGTTTTGGTGTGGAGGCTATAGAAAAGGGTCCACAAACATCATAGTGGACTTTCTCCAAGGTTGCATATTCTCTATTATCTTGGTCATGGAAAGTGGATTTGCCATATTTTCCCAATGTGCAACCCTTGTAGACATCCTGCTGGTCAATTGATCCTTTAGGGAGACCGGCGGTAATTTGATTCATGATTTTTAAGGCAACATGGTGTAGATGACTGAATCTCTTGTGCCATAGTTCTCCAACATATCAACTCTCCACTTTTTATGCCTTACTGCTCAATGCAGTGCAATCTCCCACTTCAAGTTTGTGTAGGTCCTTGACTCGAACCCTGATTTGCTTTACTTGCCCAATAGCTATGTTTCTTAGAAAGGCTTTCCCTTTACTGAAAATAAAATCATACCCTCTATCCTCCAAAACCGATACAAATATAAGGTTCTTCTTCAACCTAGGTACAAACATAACATCTTTTAGGCAAAGACGAGAGGATTTATCCATCTCAAAGGTGACAATACCAATTCCTGTAGAATTGTACCACCCGTCTTCCCCCATTTCGATATGCATATGGATATCCTTCTCCTCCAGGCTACTAAAAACTCCTTGCACCCTGTCATATGGAATGAAGCACTAGAATCAAGGCACCACACACTCCCCATAAAAGTATTGGCCATGCGTGCTATTAGGGTGAAGTCTAATTCGAATTGTGAAGCTAGTGCTTCATGTCCTGCTCCTCCTAAAAGCTTCTTGCCAGACTTTTTGTGCGAACATTTTGTTGTATAGTGCCCATATTTGTGGCAATGGAAATCTTTTATCTTGCTCAATTCTATCTTCTTTCCATTATTTTGGCTGGACTCAAGTTTTCTTTGGGTCTTCTTTTCTTTTCCCTTCTTCCGCTTTCCAACTAAGTCAAAATTCTCTCCATCCTTTGATTTGGGTGAAGTTCCATCTCTGGTATGTCTCTTGAACTCTTCTTGAACCAAATCAGACCACAACCTTTCCTAATTCGATAATTTTTCCCTTCCATTCACATAGTCCTGGTAGCTATGCCAGGATTTTGGAAGGCCTAAAAGAACTAGGCTCACCACGTCATCTTCTGCAACATTCACCCCAACGCCTCCAAGCTCATCTCGAACTCGTGTAAATATGGAGAGATATTGTGGAATAATATCATTTTTGTGCATCCTAATGTTTCAAAGTTTGTCTTTCAAGGCCAATTTTCTACAGTCACTGCTATTTTTTAATATCTTAGTCAGTGTCTTCCACATAGCAAATGGATTCTCTTTTCCATGGAGATTTGAGACCACATGGTCTCTCACACCTTCTAGAAGAATTCTCCTGGCCTTTGCAACATCCTTCTTCCATTGGGCTAATTGCTATGCATCATACTGCTGGGGTTTTCCAATGTCAGTTTTAACATATTCTAACACACCATTATCATCAAGCACTACTTCCATTGAATCCTTCCAAGCTGTTAAATTCAAGTTACCCTCCAGGGAATACTACAATATCAGTATGTTGAAATACATTCTCCTGATCTTGAAGAAAAACTATTGCACTAAAGCTACAAATTTGAAATTCCCGAAGAATAATTTCGAAACACTGGTTCTAATGTGATTTCAAGGCTTTGATACCATGTAGAAATTTGATAGAAATTGCAACTACTCAAGATTTCAAACTGAAAAAACAAGAGACACAATTCTACTCTATTGATCTGCGGAATGGAAATCATAATTTAGAACAACATGTATAGACATTCAACAAGAAAAACCACAAGTACACAATGATTTCTAGGGGAACATAACTGGGAAAATCACCTCAAGCCTCTTTGCATTAATCAGTTGGATAGAGAAAATATTACAATTGCTTTCTCCAGCTTTGAACACAACCTACAAAAGAATAATTGTTCTCTCTATTGAATGAGAAACTATGGCCAACACTTATCTAATTATCTTCTCATCTAGCCTTCTATTTCCTTGCAAAATCCTTGAGGAAATTACCTCCTAAAGGATAGGAATTTCCTCCTATTTTCTTGTGCAATTCCCAAGGATTGATCTCCTGACTCCATGCAACAACTATACAGTCAAATAGTCTACAAGTAATGTTACACTGCCTTGTCATCTCCACTTCAGTTGAGGAATTTGAATTCCATGCATGCATTAGATATTTTGGGCTGATTGATCATTTAATTAACAAATCTCTGAGTTAGATTGCACTCCCACTGCACAACTAACCTTCAACTCACTCTATCAATAGTTAGAGGTGAGTTAACTGAATACAATTGAACTATATTACTAAATTTTAGGAATCAACACATGCACAAGAGCCATGTCACACTAGTTAACTGCCTCAAAGTTATCTCGCTGATGTGGAAATTTTATTTGCTCATTTTGACTAAGGCTAAAGTCAATTTGATCCTTTCTTGCTACATGTTTTTAATAGAAATAACTCATGATTTTCGCACTACTAGTTCTACCAAAATCTTAGAGCTCTTTTGCATTAGGAATCAACAGTTGGAAAGACACTCCAACCTTTGAACAAATGTGGAATGCATGCAGTCAAGAAGAAATCTGTATCTCATTAGTAAGTGACAAAAACGAGCATGATGGAAAAAACAATTCCAATGCCTATTTTGCTCAACACAAGAAGAAGGGAGTATACAAGAAATTCAAAGGTCCAAAGAATAAGGTTGATCTATCAAAGGTTTAATGCTACAATTATCATACGATGGGATACTACAAAAGTTAATGTCCTGAAAATCTAAGGAATAAGAAGAGAGAAAGAGAACATGCAACTGTTGCAGATGAAGCTCCACCTAAGAAGAACAAGTCTGAAGAATTCGAAGTCAAAGACTTATACTATTAAGTATTTCCTTATTATACAAAATGTATGACTTCACTTTTTAAGCAGAAATAATGATTGATCGTTTAAACACACACAAATTAGAGGTCATCGATCCCCATTAGATTGATTCAATTAGTGATCTATGTAGGTTGTGAAAGAACTGAAAGAGATGGGCAACATTGTAATCCACACAACAACAATGAATTGCGTGGTATATGTAAGAGCCATGGTGTCCGTCTTATGCCGAAGAATATTGGGAGCCAAAGAACTAGCAAGAGGAGGGCTCCCCATTAGCTTCACAAGCATTACAGGTTGCACTGTTTTGTTCGACCTTGTGTTAGGAATGGACCCTATTTGTAGCCAAGCCTTTGGCTCTAAGAAATGGCAAATCATTGGTCTCTCATTGCAAAGAACAATATTGATATTGTTAACAACATGTGTTCCAATCAATTTCTTAAGGGTGAATCTCGAGAACATCATGTCATGGATGGGCCAAGATGAGAGAATTAAGTGATCACAATATTGTGGTAATTCTCAGAAGTCTGAGCATCTAAATATATGCATACCACTTTGATTCAGGGAATTTTGTAGGTATAGGAACCTCCCAAGTAACATAAACAACAATATATTCTACTAATTACATTCATTCCTCTTACCTTCCAGATTCCATCCATGCAACCATTCTATGCCCTAAAATTTCCTTGCTGTATAAAGATACAGAAGGGAGATGACTACTTCTTTATCCATGGCTATTCATACAAAGAAGACCATTCCACAGAAAAATCACCATTTCCAACATAAGAGCATCAAAGCATATCCTACTAACCACATTAGGCTTTGAAATATCAACCCACAATAAAAAATAGGTGGCATCATAGACACAAATTGTATAAGACGAACATGCCTACAACTAAAAACAATTTATGTTCTCCGTGTTGGCCCAGTATAACCAAAGACTTCATATCAACATAAAAACATTGCTATTAAATTGAAATTTTGGCTTTAGTTGCTATCAATGTTAAAAGTCTTGAAATTTGTATGTTGTAAATGCGCAAAGATATAATCATCCATAGTACATAAAAGCAGGTCCTGTGAGCTCTGGTTCCAGGATTCAAAGAACAACCAACAGAGTGACAAACATTGACTGAGCATTAACCATAAATAACAATTCAATTCCAAGCTTATGTAGTGCAAACACAACAAGTATTGTAGAGGCCAGAAATCTAAAAGTACTATATGAACTGACTTGAAAACTTTTTTTAAGGGTATTCTTCTATATATATGTGAATAAGTAACTTCAAAGTGCAGTAAATGTATACAAATTTCTAGTTTGATTTTCCATAACTCAAATGATAAAGTAAGTCTTATCTTGATATAACTTGAGCACACCCAACCCTACCTTACCGACTTCTATCCAATTGTTTCATTTTAGTTATTGAGCTTAATGCTACCTGTCCTAAATTTAGTCGGCTTGACATAATGAACCTCCAAGCATTAGGAACGTATACAATTATGAAAAAATAATCAATATAAGTAAGCCACTTTCAAGGTAAAGAAAATTTAAAAGAATACATGTGCTTTCATAAGAAGTCAAGTCTCTCATTCACGTGAGTCCTCCATTTGTCATTTCAAAAAGCATGCACGAGGGAGCAATATTAAGGCAATTTTACTTAATTTTAGTTTGGAAATTGGAGCATCCTTGATAGCATGAACAAACAATAACACACTTTGTTCAGATACATGCAACATGAGAAGATATGATGCAATTGAGTCATTGAGGTCATTTTCCTTTTTTGTATATTGGATGAAGGGATGCACATTGCACTTTGTATCCAACTACAACATGTGAATCCTTTTATACAATGTACAAATAGATAAAGCAACCTCAACGAGTTTGCCGCACCATATCTTCTTGTGTCGCATTGATCTAAACAAAGTGAGTGTGTTGCAACCCTTACTGGATTGGAGCGAGGTCGACTAGTCCATGGAGTTGAAGTTGGGATATAGAGGGAAATGTGAAAGATATAAGAAGGGATAGTATGAAAATTTTTATAAATGTAACAAGATGCTTGGAGTTTTGATAGTATGAACAAAATATAACACTCACTTTGCTTGGATGTGTTGACCACTCCATGTCAACTACCCCGTAGTTGTACATTTTTTCACACATGAATTTCCATCATGTCTGAACACTCAAATGATCCAAAAGTTCATCATTATCAACTACATGTACACTGGAGTTTTGTAAACCCATTATGCATTTTGTAATGTAAATGATCCTAGTAAGACAAATGTATGTAAGGCAAATTTATTCTATAACGAATGGGTTTCCCCCCTTCATGGGTTAGAAATGTAATATTTCATGTAAAAAATATTTAGTGCATGGTCCCTCATAATTAGACACCATGGATAAATATTAGAGGGTTGGAAAAATTAATAATCCCCTCAGGAGTCAATTAATTAAAATTTCTAGCTAAAATAACTTAAAATGCTAAAGCCATAAATTTAATTAATTTAGGTCCTAGGAAAAATTAAATTCTCCAACATTTAAAATTCGTGGGTTTTAAAGTTTTTAATTTTTGGAGGTCCCTAACCAAGGGAATATTAAAAATTTCAATATATTTTGAACCCTTGGGTTGGAGTAGTCAATCAAAGTCAACTTTTTGCTGCAATTAACTCAAAATAATCATTTTTGAGTTAATTAAAAGGAAATTAAAAGTGAAATTCAAATTTCCTCAAAAAGTAACTTTATTTCACCGACAATGATTAAAAGATCATTTGATCATCAATGGTTGAGATTTATTTGACAGGGATCAAGCCAACTAGGCATTGGAAAATTTTTCTATAAATTAGAGGCCTCTCTCCATTATTTGGATCTGATTTTTGAATCGTGTACTTGCTCTAAGAAAGCTCTTGTAACTTTTTTCTGGTTAATAAAACACAAAGACTTTGGGGTTTCAGACTGTGGTATTCCTCTTTCGGATTTATGTGGTAGTATTGTTCTTAATACTTTGCTGCTTTTATTTGCATTTTCTGGTTAATAACCTTTGAGGATTGATCTGTGTACAAGTATCTTGCACAAATTTCTAAGTTTTTTAAATATCATTTTTATTTGATAGAAGTAGTAGGTATCTCTATTTCTTGATGATTTTATGATAAATTTTTAATCTCTATTAATCTAACAAGAAGATCTAAGTGTGCATAAATTAGCATTTAGGATTTGGGCATTTGGGGAAGTCCTCAGCTGGACCAACTAACTCAGTTTACATCATCTAAAGAGCCCATTATTTTTAATTTTTGAAGTTATCTTATAAAATATTTTATTTGTAGGGTTGTTCTTAGGCTTTTGCCTCTTTAAAATTTCAAATTTATTTCTAAATTTGTGCAAAATTTGTTTAAATCTGGCTAATATAGGGCTTTGATTTGCAAATCTGCTAGATCTGTAAAATATTATTGTAGATTTGTAAATATAAAATTTCTAATTCATTGGGGTTTTGGGTATTTCATATTTTTGTGTATATATGTTTTGGGGTTTTCTATCTTTTGTTTGTGTAGGAAGAGACCTAAATATTGCAGGCAAATTTTGTGGATTCCAGAGACAAATCTAGGCCCTGGAGGGCATCCTCATTCGTTTGCAAGTTAAAGAGAAAATTCAGGAAGATCAGGGGAAGTTTTTTTTAGGGCCTTGAGGCCTAAAATTGGCCATCTCTAGCCTCCTTCTTGGCCTCCCTTCTTCCTCTCGGCCTCCCCTCCTTTACCAAAAATTTCTCACAAATTTTCAGTAAAAATTTACTTAATTTTTTTTTTTTTTAACAAAATTTTTTACACACAATTTTTTCTAAGTTTGGCCTTTGCATTGGAGAATTTCCAGTGACTTGGGCAGTGTGTCTCCAGGTGTCTTCAATCCCCTAAGGGCTAACGGGTGCACACCTTCTAACCTTTCCTCATTTCATTTATTTGATTGAAAACAAAGCTAATACTAGCATAGATTTGCAATTAGCTTAAATTTAACAACAAATCTAATTTACATCTTTCGCTGCAGTGCATTTCAGAAATAGAAGTTATTTTCAGAAGCTTTTGCATGCTAATTAAAAAAAATTATGAACATTGTTTCATTGTTGTTCAATAATTTATTTCCGAGTTTTTAGATCAAATACATCACTAGATTAGAAATAGTAAAACTCAAATTTTTTCTAAATTATTAGTTAGCAATTTGTCATTTAAAGTTTCTGTTGTTATACATAGAAAAATCTAAATATTGGATGGTTATAGGGCTGCTGGTGTAGAATATATTGTTGGCATTAACATTTGATTTAAGAGCAGATTACTAGACTGATATTTCATTGATGTAATTTGAGTTTAAACACTTAGTTCAATTTCTGAATTTTATTTGTTTTTTACATGCTTATGCAAGTAGGACGAATCTAGTTTTATTTATGCATCTAATGGTCTTTGATTGAGTACTTCATGTAAATGGATTTTTGAATTTAAATTGTTTTATTTCCAACATTTTACATTTCAGTTCTATTGTACATTTCAACAATTACTTGTGCAAATTTTACATTTTACATTGTTGATATAAGAATTTGTTTTCACTTTTTTTTTCTTTTTTTTTTTAGCCTTAAGTTAAACAACATATAAGACATATTTCAGAAATAATTTTAGGTCCTCACTTAACTAAAATTAACCAAGTCCCTGCATTTCACATAGCTTTAAGTTTTACATCTGCATATAAGACAATCAAATCATTCAACAACAATTTCCCATCCTTTACTTGGACTTTATTTCCTTCGCAAGATAGTTGAATCCACAAGGCACTAATATCATTTCCCTTCAATTAAATTGAATCCTTTAAAATCTTGCGCAATCTAAACAGGTATTGGTTGCTTAGCTGTGTCTCCCAAACTGGTTGGTCCCCAACTAGTTTTTATTCATCCCATTTTTATAGGGTCTACCCCCCTTAGCCTGCTATAGGGAGACAACTCAAACAGAGTGATTGGGGATTAGTGTGACAGCCCCCGATCTGAGTCATTGTCGCGGTGCCTAGACATTCTGTGCGACAACATGATGCATGCAACATGAGAAGATATCGTGCAACAGACTCATGGAGGTTGGTTTTTCTATTTGTACATTGTACAAAAGGGTGCACATTGCTCTCTATATCCAACTACTTCATGGGCTAATATAAGAGTGTTTCTATAAGTTGTAACAACACCCTCCCCTCAAGGTGGCATCTCTGGCATTATTTATCCATTTTTTTTAAATCAATAACTTGAATCAAGAACTTCCACAACATATGGGAATGTTCTTGCTACAAACAACATGTGGAGTACAATATTTGAAGCTCAAATGACAACATGTCTCTTGTTTTCTTTCTTCACCTTCTTGTTTAGTCATTTGGTTTTACATTGTTATAGTAATGGCGTTGTACTGTAGTGCAATTAAGAGTACTAATTGATAATTTTGCTCTACGGTGCAATTAGGAGTACCAATTGGTAATTTTTCTCTACGGTGCAGTTAAGAGTAGTGATTTTGTAACTTCTTTAACAATTAATAAAATTGTAATTGCGCAAAAAATAGTATTTGTGAGGTGCACCAAGAGTTAGCCATATTATGGGGAAGGACCAGTAGTTGTGCACTCATTTATTTGTGTACAAAACCGCATAAGGTGCAAAGTTACCCCTGCTCTAAACATCAATGAATGGCCACTATGGTACGTTGATGTGGTGTATTTTGTATGGCCACATATGATCATACACTCTCCCAGATTTGACCTCATGGTTTATAGAGCCTTGTTATCATTTTCCAACAAGGTTGTTAGCTACGAAGGTACAAATTTATATACTTTAAAGTTTAATCCATTGGTTGGGTGGTCCCTAAATTTATAAATTCAAGTTCCGGAAAAGAGGGAAGTATGAAAACTCAATCCAAGTAAATAGATGGATCAGGTTAAAAGTATTGATCAGGTTAAAAGTATGGATCGGGTTAAAAGTATTGGTTAAAATAATGATTCTTTGTATATACACTATATAAGATTAAAGGTAATCCAATTATGAATTATTTTTTCCCAAGGAAAAATCGTAATCCAATTATGTATTATTTTTTCCCAAGGAAAGATCGTAATCCAATTATGTATTATGTATAGGAATGTTTCATACTATGTTATATATTATTGGCAGGCATGTTGTTGATTGAAGTTGGATCATGAAGTGCAAGGATGTATGTCTTTCAATTTCACATATTAATTATATTGATAAGAGTTTTTTAATTATAAGAGTAAAATTCAAATATAACTATGATGTTGATGGCAAAGTGTATATATGTGTCGGGAAAACTTATGTATTTTATTTTTAAATGAGAAAATTTTAATTATATATAAACTATTTAAAATAAAAAAATATTGATTTTGGGATTGTCTAATTAGTATATGTTTTAGAGTTTTTGGTTGGAATTCGGGGAAATAATTTTGGGTCTAAACATGATATTTACTGGACAGAATATACATTTTTTCCTAGATATTGGAACAAGTAGATGGTCTATGTCAAGTTTCTACATGTGCATATATTATTTAGGATCATTATGTAACCTTTACCTTCAATTCTCTACACAATTTGTTTATGTTGCTATGCATTTACATTTTCTATCGACTTGCATTGCCTCTCTTCGAATAACACATGCATAACAGAATGGAGGCAACCTTAACTGACAATGCAATTTCACTTTTGATGGCTAGTTCTACCGAGTTGCAACAAGTCGTCCAAGTCATTGCCATTGAGAAAATTTGTGCAATTAACGCTGCATCCCCTCAATATCGTCTATCTCTCTCTGATGGAACTAACAAGCATGCAGTCTTGTTGCCTTCTACTCACAATGCCCTACAGCACCCACGGATCTTCGACTAGGCTCTATTGTGCTCCTAAAAAAAGTGTCTACATGGCCTTTCATCAAACTTTGTATGTTACAACTTCTCCTGCTGACTTCTGAGTTGTTTGGATTTATTCATGCTTTCCTAAATCCACCACATTGCTAACAAATGTAAACTCCCGTCGAATTTAATGTTGATTTGTTGCATATAAGTATATTATAGAATTTTGATTTTTTTTCAATAAATATTATAGAATTTTGATTTTTAATCACCAAACAAGACATCGAATGAGACTTAAAGTATCCAATTGAATTAAAAAAAAAAAAAAATCCAAATAACATAAACGGGTAAATCTTTAGGGTTTTATTCTATTCAAATTGTCGAGAGTTGTTTTTCATTGAACATAAAAATCTATGGTGTTTATTCCTTTTCACTGGTCAAAAGGGAATTTTTAGTGTGATTTTTTGAATTTTTGGTATCCGCTGAAAATTTTGAGGTGGAAATTTGATTTGTATTATTTAAACTAATTTTTGTACTTGAATTGTGCAAAATTAACCATCCAACTTATAATTTCAATAAATTCTTAAAAATTAAAATGAAAACACTCATTAAAAAAAACTTTCAAAAAATCACACTAAAAACCACCATTAAAATCAAAACAATGGTGGTTAAAATGGTTTCCCTTCCCCAACAAAAGGACAAAACAAAGAATCTTGGTAACTTTGGGAACCACTCGTGCATCGCTTCGTGTTAAAAATAATCCCCACCAAATTTAGAATCTTGCTTTGCGTTTATTAAAAAATATATAGGTCATTGTTCTCATGGAATTGTATTTTTTCCAAGTCATCAACGCATTGTTCGCATTAACGTTGGCCTAAATGCTTTCATTGTCCATGAACGAATCTTTATTCCAAACAAACTTGAATCTAACAGTCCTAAATGCTTTCGTGGTCAATGGATGTAATCTTTATGCCCAACAAGCTTTCAATGAAACACTTGTTACTATTTCTTTTTTAAATATTGTAAATTGAATAGTGTATATATTTTTAAAATTATAATAAATATTGCAAATTGAACTGTGTATATATTTTCAAAATTAGTAGATAAAATATTTGCCAAATTTTGATTTGATCCAAGAATTTTTAAATTATATTTCATAAATAATATTTTTTAGAGAAATTTTTAATGTTTAAAATTTGTTTGGACAAAATGTTTTATCGAGAAATATTTTGTTTATAAAAATTATTTAAATTATTCAAACATATATATATGAATGGGATATATATTTTATATTATAAATATATTGGTTTTTGGGTTAGATCTTTCACAAAATTCATAATGTTCTTTAGAAACATTATATCCAACAATCCAAAATGTAGATAGTCTATGTCTATGACTCTTTTTATCAACTATTTGAAACATATGCTTTTTATTAACTCTAAAAAGGCTCCTAATATCGGTTTGTATTTGCAGAACATAACAAAATCTTAGAACATGATAGTTTAACTGACATTGGATGACCCCACCTTTGGAGCTTTTGGTGGTTGCTCAAGGTCACTGTGTTCATTCTTCTGCTCCTGATCCAATGTATGTTTGATCTGTTTTTTCTCTGGCTCCTCACTAGACTCTGTCTTTTTGAAAATATCCAATTCACCATAACCTAGATTTTCCTCCAACTCAGTCAGTGTTATGTCCATAAAACCATTTCAATATTGCACCATTTTTTTTTTCAAACATCCCTTCCAACAAAACATATCTCATTTCCAATAATTGCCCACATTCTTGTCCATGTCCCCTCTTCTTCTAGGTCAATCCTCCTCGTCATCGCTCGAAGCAGTCCTTTTATAGTTTTCGACAACCAATCCAGGAGCACACTTAATTTCTAATGCACTTGATTGTGGAAATTTGCATCATTCCCAACCATTATTGTTTCTCGACGTGATATAACTTTGTAATACTATGTTGTTTAAAATTCTATTTGAAACCCTGTTAAGCTCTCGCCACCGTGAAATATTCTGATTCCTTTGGAAAGTCACTCTAGAGACTATAAAGCTACCTCCTCCTTTGAAGTGCCATTCCATTGCAATTGAGTGTAAATCTGCCATATCTATGTAATCAACATTGAAAATTTCTTGAATTGAATGCCAAGGATGGAAAGCAGTGAAGGGGTTGAGGGAAATTAAAGCCCAACTCTATTGAAATGACCTTTTAATCACCTGCTTCCACCAAGGCCTAACTGTGGATAAGTGAGCCCGCGTCCACCCGTTCACACTTTGTACTACCTGGGTGGCCATTTGTTGTTGCCCATACGACTATAATACTCCACCTTCATGCCATACATAGAAAGTTCATTAATGTGCCACCTATCTATTCTCGAGTATGCCAGGGGTATTACTATCCTCGACTTGCCTGATGTCAGATTTGGCTAGGAATTCCTTATATTTCTCTTGGAGTGATTTTTCCGACAGAGATGTTCAGAAATTTCTTTTGTGAAGAATGGGTATTGTTTCATATTGTTGATGGGATTGAGATATAAAATGTTGAACCTGGATCCTTTTCCATAATACCTTGGTCCAATGTTGTTCCTTTGTTTTCCATTATATCAACCTCTGTGTTGAGGTTTCTATACACGTGATAGAATTCAATATGTTCAAATTGATGGGTTTGCAAAATAATCCTTTGTAGAGTAGGGGGAAGTGAGGAATTATAATTTTCCTTTGATTTTCAAACTTGTCGAATCACAAGCATTGAGCCACCAAACACCATAATCTTAGAGATTTTACTTGTTATTGTGCATTCTAATCCTTGCCACAGTGTTAAATATTCATCTTAGTTATTGGTCGAAATGCCCAATCCCCAAATAAATTTAATCTATTTTTCTTTATCGAGACGAAATATTACCCCGCCTGCTCCTACCACCCCTTATTTTATCAATAAATTATTAAATTTATCTTTTTTAATAAATAAAATAATTTTCAAATTTCAACTTCATTCATTATCATTAAAACAACCATATATGACACTACCACATTAATAATCTTTAAATATGGCAATAAAAGATATTCATGATGTAATCCAGGCAACAAGTCTGGTTTGGCTAGTTTAGTTGGATTAATCTCGACAACATTTTATTGGCATCTCCATTAAATTGATGAGGCCATAAGGGTGAATACATACCAAATGAATCTAAAAATTATTGAACAATAATAACTTGATTTCAAGTTGGTTGGTTTAATCTTCGTGCATAATCCAATCTTATAGCTCAATTGTTGATGCTTCTTTGAATTCTGAAGAGTGAAGCCTCATTAGCTCTCTAAATGGTATCTTCTTCGATGGTAAACCATAAGTTTATGTAGGTTAAGAAAATATTGTAGGGCTAAACTAACCAGAGTAGTTTGAGAAATTATAAATCATAGGTGTTTATGTATGTGAAATAAAATATTATTTTTAGTTTTGTGGATGTTAAATAGCTTTTTCTATATAGATAAATTAATTAGGTTAATTTGGAATCGTAAATCTTACATTAAAGTTTTATTAATTGTCATTTTTGATGTAATTTTTTTATAATTTTTTTTCATATTTGTAGAATTAACTAATATAGATTTATCTTAATTTAGAATCTATTAAGTGTCTAAAGTGATTAAATCTTTTAATATGCAAACTTTTTTAAAAATATTTTAAGATGTAAATAAGTTTTTGAGTGCAAAACTTGAGGAAAATTTTAAAAACTTTAAAGATTTGATTCCTCTCTGTTCTCAATAATTAAGAATTAAGATAGATATATACACTCGTTCTTAATAATACTATTTATATTATATATAAATTTCACATCTTTATCTATATATATATAATATATATATATATATATTATATTAAATTTCTTAATACATATATTACATACATATGGGTTTGACATTTTTCTTTGACATATTTTTTGTAATGTGATATGCATGGTATTAATTATATGTAAGTGTTTATATATTTATTAATTATATTTAATTATAAAGTTATGAAATATTATTGTTATAGAATAACTCAGCATAATTTTAATTAGGCATGATAGGTATGCCTATTTTGTAATAGGGTTTCTAGAATTTTAATTTAATCATCAATAACTATGAGTTGGATGGTAGGGATTTAACCTCCATGGAATATTTTAGAATACTCATATTAGTATACACAAATCAAACGTTGAAATTTATCTCCATAGTAGTTATGCCCTTTTTACCCTTTTAACTAAATTGATTAATTAAAAAATATATCATATGAACAAGTGCCATATGAAGTGATTTATGTTTTTTTAGGCATATGGCATTGATAAGCCATGGTATTGGCCCATGGCATTGTAACAAAGTCTATTTACAAATGAAGAATATTCATGACAAATTGGGGATAAATCTCCATTTATGAATCTTGTTCCATGTTTTTTATAAGTATATATGTTTAACTTATACATTAATTATTTTTATAATTAATTAATAATAATAATTTAAAATAAAGTTATAATTTAGGTAGTTTTTATAAATATTTTAATTTTAATAACATAAGATATATCACAAAGTAAGTACTTTGATGTTTATTATGGATTAATGTCTATGGACATTTACCAACCATTTAATTTATATAGTTGTAGTTTATATGGTAAAGTGGATCTTAATTTATATTTCATTGTGGGGAGAAGCACATTCTACAACCCAATATCAAGGTGATGTGTGATTTTATCTGTTCTCAAGGTGGATTTGACACATGTACTTTACAAATAAAAATAAAATATTTATTTAATAAGAAAACAACAAAGCAAAGAATAAATGTATAAGTATACAAAATACAATTAATCTTAACACAATCACTTGCCATACTTATTTACCTTATTAGCACTGGTTCGCTGGATTCACTCAAGCATTTGTAAGGTGGAAGTTCGTTGGATTAGTTCAACAATTCATGAGGTGAAAGTTTGTTTTACCAAAGTAAAATTGAGTATTATTTTCATTCGACGCATCAAAGTATCAATTTTAATCAAAAATAGTTTAGTGGTATTTAACATGAATTGATTTACAACCAATAACTTATAATTAGTATAAAACCACTTGTTTTATTTTGGATATGAATCTTACCAAACTCTATTATTCAATTTGTAAAACGAGGTATAACACAAATTATAACATAATTAAGATTCCATGAGATCTATATATTTTATATATTTACGAAATTATTGACTTAAGATTGAAATTGATTTATAATAGTTATCACCTGTAGGGATAAAGTTTTATCAACTAATAGTAAGCCAAACCATTATGATTGTTTGATGTGGTTTGCATTCTAGCCAAAATAAATTTGATTTGGCATTATTCCTTTTCATAAATTTAGCATTTTTTTTTCCTTCACGTCATTAGCTACAATCCAGACAGATAAACTTGTCGGGAAATTACACAATCGTATTTGGAACCATCATTAGTATACTATTGACAATATACAATTTTTTCTGTTTAGAAGAATTTGTATTTAGAAAGTACAATTATTTACAAGTATAGACTTTCAGAGTTTGAGTTCATATGAAATGCTGGAATAAGAACTGTGGAATGAATGTGAAACATCTAATATTGAAGAAGGACGTTTCACACTCTTTCTACTTTTTCCATAGAAAACAACATTCAATAATAAGTACAATTATTTTTTCTAGCAAATATTTAAGATTTAATGATATTTAAACAAAAGGGATAACATTTATATTATAATAGTTGGATACATGGCTAGAACCATTTACATGCTTCAATGATTTCCAAGGCTTGCAAATTTGAGATTGAGCATGAAGGCTCAATCCAAACCCCCAAGTGAATTCCCCATGACACAAAAATTTCAATCCCATTCCAACTAAAATTTTGTAAAAAACCCCCAATATCTAAACATATTTACATTATATTTTTCACTAATTTTATTTTTATTTAGTCTAACTTCTTATTTTTCTTTGAGATTTTTTTTTCCTCTTCCCAACTTGAGTCCAACCCACATTTTCTATAAATTATGATGGGTTGGTCTTCGACAAATGCACATTGCTATTCTTGAAATCTTCCTCATTTGCCTAATCTGCCAAAGAAGTTGCCTTTTCAATATTATTCTTGGTGCTTTTCGAAGGGAGTTCGTTTTCCATGAGGTTTACTTCTTTTCCACTTTTGATGTGTTCGAAGAATCCTTACTGGCATCCAACGGATCCACATTGGCATGCATTTTTCCATGCTTGGAATCTATTGCCGCAAATACATTTTCTTTGGCAGTATCTGCTTCGTTTTTGTCTTCTAGTTCTTTGTTATCTTGAAGCTCTTCCTCTTTGTATACCATATAGTAATCACCTTGGGCTCCTTCCCACCATTTGGGCCTTCATAATTTTTTCTAGCCTTTGCTATTCTAAGAACATTCAGGGCAGATTTTAATTACATGCCCCATTTCATAACATGCTTTACACATACATGAAGTATTCTCATAGTCAATATTTTGGACCCAAACATATTTTGGAGTCGTTAGATTAATCTCTTTCGGAAAACCCTTGTTGAAGACCATTTCCACACATATACGAGCATAAGTAGTCTTGAATTTGTTTTCTATTTCATGACAATGACAATAAAACTTTCCCAGCATATTCCCAATAGATAAAAGCGATGGAAGATTCTAAAAATGCAAGGGAAGGTTTGGAAGCCTTACCCAGACGCCTTGGAGGCTGATGTCATTACATGATCAAAAGTTAGAGTCCAGGGCTACATGAAAATACCAACACTATCCCAAAACCATGGACCAACTTTGCAAATGGCCTTCTTTTCCTTTATATTATAAAAAACCATAATGAAAAAACCTCGAGCCACAAGGTAAATGTTCATTTCATTCATCAAAAGAGGCTTCCGTGTCTTAGAGATCCATTTGTGCAGATCAACTAGCCATAACTAGAAAACTTCCTCATCCACAAGAACATTGAGAGTAAATTTCTTGAACAATCAGAAGACCATAACAAAATTTTATCAAGGAACTATATGAAACTGAAGAAGAGATAGCTTGGCCGGTAATCATACCTGCAAAAGAAATTATCTTTTTCACCGAATCACGGGGATTCATGATTGATTGAACTACATAAAAGATTTGCAAAATATTTACGTAGGCAAAGAAAGAATTCGTTGGCTAGGGAAAATCCCTAGTTGTCACTAGGGTTTTAGAGTTCCTTCCATCCTTCCCCCATATTCTTGAATTAATATAAAAACATATTATATTTAGTGTTATTATTAAATGAAATAAATCATGTTTAAATTTAAATTCGATAATCTCCAAATCATACATAACATGATTAATCAAATTTAAATTTAAATGAGTGGTGTTATTATAGTGAATTCCAACCATTATTATTACTCTGCTAAGAAATAGACTCAATACTCTTTTGCATTTAAAATCTAGATTAAATTTCCATAAAGATTTAAAAAGTGAGATATTTTTTTAGATTCATCAAGATTAATAATAATCCTAATATGAAATTGACTCCCAAAATGACAATCTAATAAACCTAGATTTCATCAACACACTTTGTTTATTGCGCTAGATATTTGACATGCTTATATAAGTATTTATATTTACTACTCAGCTCTTCAACATAAAATTCAATTCTTATTTACCATTACTTTAGAGCTAGTTGTTTTGAGCCCAATTTTGTATCCCTTGTCCTTGGGATAGAGGCTGAATGCACTTGATGCATATAATCTATGTAACTTTTTACATTAATAGAAAGTTATGATTTTTTCTTCAAAAATAAAAAGAAGCAACAACAACAACAACAACATTAATAGAAAGCAACAATTTTTTCTTTAAAAAACATAGAATTCAGTTTTTAATTCTCATCACTTACCCAATTTATTGTAACAACCCCTTCCTAATCCTCACCATAACCTTGATTAAGAGGGGGTGGTTAGTATGCTAACCCAAGATCCAAGGTGTTGTTATGGAAATGGGATCTAAAAATTTGGATCTTTTCAACTCACTTAAAGCCCGAGTTAACATTACCATTTTGTTTGTCTCATTATGACGATTCCAGTGATATAAAATTTTGCTTCAATCCAACCTCCAAATCAAAAGATCTCACCAGAACAATCCAACGAATTAGAGGATGCACATCATAGTTTTGGCCATGTTGGCACCACCTGGCCAACGCATTTATATATATATATATATATATATATATATATATATTATATATATAATATATATATATATATATATATATATATAATAATATATAATTATATATTATTATATATATATATCGCTATCTACTAACAAGGTTTCTCGACTCCCAGGCTCGTTACCCCGACTCTGCTTCCTTTTGCACTAGCAAATGTTTTGTGGTCGGCCTACCAAGCTCACCTATAAGGTGGGTTCGCTCTTCAACCAATAGTGGGGTTGTTGGGCTTAAGTGTGTGCCATCGTAGCATGGCTTACATCATCCTGCCCAACTTCCATTACGTGATTTGGTTTCTTGTCCTAGGAAGCAATCTCAGGGCTAATGTGTACTAGTGGGCCACTCCTTTGCACTGCAATTCTCGTGACTGGCTCACTGTTTCCTGTATATCCTGCTTGTGAGTTACTTAAGGCAAGTTCTCCAGTTGACCTACCTCATAGGCGTGCCTTGCGCTAATGAAATAGTAGTCGGGATTGCGTGGAGGCCACCATGTCCCGACTACACATCATCCCATTCTCTTCAAAGAGCACTCTTCCTTTGAGCTTACATATAATAACCTCCGAGACGCATCATCCTTTCACTCATCCTTATGCAATAAGGTGTAATTAAATCATCTAATCTGATGCTTCCATGACATGGCTCTTGTTGGGCCTTTCAGATAAGGTCTAAGCAAATAAGGCTATAAGGATAGCCTTATGCATGTAAGATCAGATATGCATCTCACTGTAGGTATTCGCCCCTAGCCCAGTATGAGAAAGTTCTTCCTGAAACTTGAGCCATGAGCAATACACTTGATTTTGAATCCAACGACTTTTGTAAGGGATTAATCCCATCCTACACTACAAACCAACTCTCCACAAGAACTCAAGCATGGCTTGGCCACAATGGTTCTACAAACGTCTAGACTTATGCTAGATTTCAACCATGGTCGTCGAGGTTTATTAAGGCTCCTACTGGTGCTATCCCTCTTAATATTACGTCAAAGTTACTCTCTTTGGGTTCACAGTGTCGGTAATAAATAAAACTAAGAAGGTACTTGTCCATTCAGACCAAAGACTTATCAACTTGGTCTCTTAAGGATCTATGATCCCTTGGGTCTTCCACGTGTTATCAGGATCAAATAGATCTTGACTTAGAGATTCACAGACCTCTTTCAAGGACCAAATATGCATCGCAAGCATATATGAACAACCATAAAGCAGATGGTTCCAAAAGGACCACAAGGAGATCAACACTCCTCAAGGAAGAAGGGAATCCTCCTTTTGAATTCACTTACAAGAATGAACCATATGTATAGACACATAATGGATAATATCCCCGGCTCATAAGAATTCCCTCCTTGGGGACAGGTAATTTTAGGCATGGCTACGCAGTTGATTTTCAATTACTCTCTACTTCAGACTTGGTGACTTCTGAATAACCTCTAAGACTTTTGCCACACACCTAGATGCAACCTAGGGCCTACAAATGACATACAAGTAATTGTGTGCACCTACCTGGGCACTACCTATATGATGGAGCAAGAAACAAAACTTGTATAGGGTTCCCAAGCCACTTGGTTATTAGCAGGGACCCAAGGATGGTCACTCCTTGACAAGGTACTATCCACATTCAGCACAAGGCTATAACCAACTATTTAAGCAAGTGTTTACCTCGTTATCTCAACATTAAGGCAATAGATGAAACATGACTCCGAGCCTTGGGAAAAATTCATATCAAAGAATGCATAGCAAAGATGCAACCTTGCATGAAGTGAAAGGATATAATCCCAAGTCGTTCAATATTCAAGAGAATGTGCCTTACACAACACAGAATACAAACCTATTGTTCTGAATCTTGAGTAAAATGGATGTATAGATCCAATCATCAGAATTTGCATCACCAAGGGCTCAAATAGGCTCCTCATATAAGATCACAGGTTAATAAGATTAATAAGGCCCCTCATGTCAATGCAAGTTGTTGTCAATGTAATAATCATATTGTAATAATAAGAAGTTCTCATGCTAAATATTGCTACAATTATATCAAGATTCTTATAGGTTATTCCAATGCATTTAAATAATGCATAATAAGTTAGTCAATGGTATAATGGTAGTATCACAATCTTATGTTTTTCACAACGACACCATTTCAAACTAGAAAAGTATCACATATTCATTATAGGGAAACATACATAAGAAACACTTATCTTATAAATATTGGGGCAATTGAGTCTAAAACTATGACTCTTCACCTAATCGTAGATAATTGTAGCCAATTTTCACTTGCAACTATCACCCCAAGCTAGATTCCAAAGGCTGAGGGGAATTTTTCTTAAAGGATGAACCACAACCTTCAGTTTCTCCAGGGACTCCAGATATCTCTCCACCTCCATCCTTCAACTGGGTTGCAAGTAACAAGTTCTTAGGGATTCAAGAGCCTCATTGTCTACACCATTCGAACTCAACACCATGGTTCTACCCAACTTTGGGGACTCTAAAACCACAACCAATCAAACACACAACAACGAATCCATTCAAGATTCTTCCAGGAATTTTGCCCGGAATAATTCCTCCACCCTATCCCTTAAGTATTTTCTTAGAGTAACCATCTTTACCCTCTAGTCACTGGGGACTCGAGAGACAATTTCTTTTCCACTTGGAATGATCTCCTTCCTGCGAACCAAAAAGTTATTTCCCTATTCCCCATTGTTCCAATTGTGTTCTCCCCTTTTGTCCACGATGTTTCTTCACCTACTATCTAACAAGAGATGCAAGATCTTTCCGACCTGTGTGTGTCATGTCGCTTTTCTCTCTTTCTTGTTTGTTTATTAATCTCAACATCCCACTCCTAGCTTGCGTACTCTGGCCATAACTGCTCAATGGTACTGCCATCCCATTTATTTATTTTTGTCCTCTTTTGCTTGCATTTTCCTCCAAGGAATTATGGCCCTTATCCTCTTGTCCAACCTCCTCTTTAATGGTATGCTCCAACTCAATCTAAATGCATACCTACTTGCCTCCTTAGATATCATAACAATCCAATCCCCAACAATTACCTTCCTTAGAATTTGAAATATGTGTCCCTCAACTCAACCCATAATTCTTTTATGAAAATATTTACATTACAAAAATGAGGTTAAACAAAGTGGGATGTTACAACCCATCCTCCTTAGGGGAGCATTGTCATCAATGTTTTGTGCCTATATGAAATCCAAAAGAAATGATTCAAACAAATACATATTGTTTATAGAGCTTTATATACATAGCTTTGTACAATTTTACAATTCACATATATTTTCTTTAACCAACAAACAAAAAAGGATATGCTACCTTCATTGAGTCATTCATTTCCCCAAGTGGCTTCCTCAGGCCCAAAGTGCCTCCAATACACTTTGACTTGCTCTATTGCTCGATTCTGGAGCATGATGTTCCTCTAATATAGGTTGCATAGGGGCTCTGGAAGTAACTCTCCCTCTGGTTCCACTTGTAGCACAAACCAATCACATGATTATAATCATGTACATATATTTTAAGCAAAGAAACATGTAAAACATCATGGACTTTGACTAATGGAGGTAATTCCATCCTATAAGCCACTGGTCCAATCCTTTCAAGGATATCAAAATTTCCACAAAACCGAGGTGCTAGCTTGGCGCATGACCCGATGTTTAAGGAACTTTTCTTCAGCTTAATCTACAAATAAACATGCTCCTCGACTAGGAACTCTTTGTGTACCCTATATGGTGATCCACATAGATTGTTTGCTTGTCCTATGCCACCTTCAAATTATGTTTAATAACTTGCATTTGTTGCTCCATTTATTTTAACATATCAGGCCCAATAAGGATCCTGTTCACTTTATCACTCCAGCAGATAGGAGTATTGCAACGCCTTCCATATAGTGCCTCAAATGGGTTCATTTTTATGGATTCCTGATACCCATTGTTGTATGTGAATTCTACAAGAGGAAGATATTATTCCCGCTTCTTGGGCTGGTGTATCAAATACATCCTCAAAATGTCTTCGAGGATTCTATTTGTCCTATGTTTTCCCATCCGTTTGTGGATGATAAGCTATGCTGAAGGCTAATTCAGTCCCCAAACCTGCAAAAATATCCTTCCAAAACTTGGAAGTGAACATGGCATCTTTGTCTGAGATAATATTCTTGGGGGTTCCATGCAACCTCATGATTTCCTTTATAAAAAAATTAGTTACTTCACTTGCTAAGTTGGTGCATATGACCACCACAAAATGAGCCACCTTGCTCAATATATCAATCACCACCATAATGGTGTGATGTTGCTTGGAGTTTCTCAGTAATCCTATAATAAAATCCATAGAGATTACTTCACACTTCCATTCCAGAATGGGAACGGGTTGTAGTAAACCTATTGCGTGTTTGCATTCAACTCTCACTTGCTGGCATGCTATGCACTTAAAAATAAAATCATCCACTTCCCTCTTTAAATTAGGCCAATAATAAAACATTTTGATGGCCATGAGCGTCTTATGATATCCCAAATGGCTAGAATATGGTTTCTCATGAAACTCTCTCATTATAAGCCTATTCAAATCATCATTATTTGGTATGTAAATTTTGTTCTTGAATCTAAGTAGGCCATCACTTGTGAGATGATATTCCTCATCCTCACCTTCTTGCTACAAATTTTCCTTCACTTGTTGATATTTTTCATCATGTTGTCCTGCATTTTTTACCCTTTCCACCAGGTCCACTTCATAAGAGCTTATAGCTTCCAGGTGATTCAACTAAATCCTCCTACTAAGTGCATCAAAGACCTTGTTTTCCTTTCCTTTAATATACTGGATCTCAAATTCAAACTCGCTAAGTGTAACCAACCACCTAGCTTGTCTTGTGTTCAAATTAGGTTGATCAAATAAATATTTGAGTCCACCACAATATTTCATGAGTGGGAATTTTCTATCGATGAGATAATTCCTCCACATATTCAATGAATGGATAATGGTAGCTAACTCTAGATCATGAGTCACATAATTTACCTCGTGCCCATTTAATTTTTGCGACTCACAACAAACCACCCTAACTTCTTGCATCAAGACTCCATCAAGTCCTTCCTTGTAGGCATCTGTGCATACCACAAAACATTTATCCAGATTTGCAATCCTCAACACAAGTGCCTTAGTGAGCAACTGCTTCAACTGCTTGAAGCTTACTGCACATTCTGTTGTACACTAGAGCTCATTTCCTTTCCTTTGCAAAGATGTAATGGGGTGGCCTATCTTGGAAAAGTTCTTGATGAATCTACTATAGTAGCCTAGCAATCCCATGAATGATCTGACCTCATTCACATTCTTTGATGTTAGCCATTCCATGATATCCTTAATCCTCTCTAGGTCAACTTCCACTCCCTTCCTTGAGACAATATGCCCCAAGTAATGAATTTGTGATTGGAAGAAATTCCATTTACTAAGCTTTGCATAAAGATTATGATTGATTAGCAATTGCAATATTGCTGCTAAATGCTCTTCGTGCTCCTCCTTGGTCCTTGAATAAACCAAAATGTCATCCATGAAAACTATGAAAAAATTATCCAAATATGGGTGCAATACATTGTTCATAAGGCACATAAAGGTTGCAGGTGCATTGGTAAGTCCTAAGGGTACCAATACAAACTCGTAGTGCCCATATCTTGTCCCGAAAGAAGTTTTATGGATATATTCTTCTTTGATGCACACCTAATGATACCCAGACCTCAAATCAATCTTGGAGAACACTGTCGCTCTCCTTAGCCAGTCAAACAAGTCATCAATCTATGGCAACAAATACTGATTCTTAATGGTTACTTTATTTAACTTTCTGTAATCAATACAGAGTTGAAGCATCCCATCCTTCTTCTTCACAAATAATATTGGAACTCCCAAAGGTGAAACACTTGTCCATATGTAGCCTTTATCAAGCATCTCTTTCAACTGCAATTTTAACTCCACTAGCTCTCACATATTTATCCGACATGGTGCTTTGGAAGATGGTTCTACTCCAGGCACCAATTCAATAGAGAAATCGACTTCCCTATGAGGAGGTAACCCAAGTATATTCGCGGGAAACACATTCTCATATTGCTGCAACACTAGATATTTTTTCAGTATTACAATTTCTTTTGGCCCAATGCTATCATTAACTTCCTTATTCTGGATGTTTGCACAACAAATCATTTATAGCCCTTCTAACAACTGTGTTGATCCTACATTGCTATGATTAGTTTGACTAAAATTGGTTTTCACTTGCCTTGTAATATTTTCCTTTTGCCAACATCATCCAAGCATTCAATTACTTTTTCAAAACAATCCACTTTGGTTCTATGCATGTACAACCAATCCATGCCCAATATTATGCTATACTCACCCAATGGAAAAAAATTTAAATGTGTTTTTGTGGGCATGCCACTAAGTTCAAAAGCACCCAATTTCACCTAATAAATAAATTTTCCCTTTGTCTCAGTTGCCAATTGAACTAACCATGGCTCTGTATGCAATTCCTTAGTCAATTTGCAACTTTACATAAGGTACAAGCTGACATAGTTGTAGTTATGACTGGGGTAAATTAAAATGGAAATAAATTGATCACAGAACTTACCTTCCATGTCGATGATGGATGCTTAGTGGTCTTCCTTGCGATTTTCCACGACTGCATAAATTATGGGCAAGATCTAAGCTATGTTCCCCACTATACCAACTTTCTGGGCATTGTAAATATTAGGCCCTATGTTCCTTTGATGTGGGAAGTCTCTTTTATAGTGGTTTTCATAACACATCCAACATTTCGATTTCTCTTTTGTCTCAGTTGTGTGCGTCTCCACTACTGGCTGGTGTGTACTACCTTTGGAAATCAAACCACTTTTGGCTAAGATCGATTTGCTTTAGTTGGGAGTATGCCTTCCTTTCTTTCCACGACTTTCTTAAGCCATTTGTTTTTGTTTCCAACGTGGCTCTTTCCTCTTCATTCACTTTTGATCTCTAGCCTACACTTTGCCTACTCTTACCAATACTTCAATTTCTTAATGGCATCAGTTAAGGTCTAAGGTTCCAACAATTCAATTTTGTCTCTAAACATCATAAGTAACCTACTAATGAACCCTTGAATATTGACCTTCTCATCTCTAATATATGGCACATATCTTAACAATTCCATAAACATGTTGACAATAACTCGTCCTCCGTCATTTGTCCCATCTTGATTTCATATAACTCTTTTTCTATGCGGTCATAGTATCTCTCTAATAAACACTGATTTTTGAAGAGATTGTAAAACTCTCACTAGGTCAAATTCTCTTCAACGATACCTTTGACATTATTCAGATTTTACCACCATATGTCTAATTTCCCCTTCAAGCTATAGGTGGCAATATTGGCTTTCATGTTTTTAGAATAATCATGGATTCTGAAAAATTTCTTCATGCCAAGCAACTAAGTTTATGCATCTTCATATTTCTTCATTTCCCCATCAAATTTGGGGGGCTTGGATTTCTTAAATTCCTCTGGCATATAATACTTTTCTCTCATTCTCTAATGATGATGATGATGAGAGTGATGATGGTTCCTCATGGTATTAGAGCTGGAATATCCACCAAATTGGTGCACATAAGTGTTGATTCTTCATTTTGGGGTACTTAGTGGCACATTCCCCTTCACAATGTCTTCACTCTGCTGCCTATGCCTCTTTGAGAACCTACTTCCATTTGCTCCATTTATTTTCTCTTCTTATCCCTAAAGGATTATCTTGCCTTTGTGACTAGTTCCCAACTCATGTTGCTTCTGTCTTTGTAAGTATGAGAGGCTTTGCAATATAACTGCATTGATTTCAGCTTGCTTCTCTTGAGCTCTTACCAATATTTCATTGTTTGCCTTAAAATTTTTGACCTTACCCCTTTGGCTCCTCAAGGTATCCATCAATCAAGAGAGATTCCCCCCCCCCCCTAGCCAACTCATCTTTCTTTTTCATGACCATGTGGTGTGTGGTCTGAGCTATATTTTAACATCTTGTTGATCCTTTCTTGGTCATCAGAATCTATTTTTTACCACCCTCTTCTATTCTGGATGAACTTCATTTTATATTATGTGCTTTCAGTTACACATAATTGTTAGATACATAATCATATAGGTAATTAACAAGAAATCAAGTCCATGATTATGCTTTAGCAAAATTGTTATGGCAAGCCCTGGATGAAACAAAGAATCCATATCAGTTCACTAACTGCAGTCAATCAACAAATCATTAATATATATGCTTGCATAGTCCTCAAAGTATACATCTGCCAACACAATTGTTAGATACATCATGAGATAAATAAAAAAACACAATCATGGCTATGAACTTGCATTTATGGAGCTGCCATAGTGAACTTTGATGTAATAAAACAAGCCATGTTAATATGTCCAAGATAATCAACATCAAGCCACAAGCATCACCACCTCTGTATTGCATATTCATTAATAATATATCAATCAACACCAATTGTTAGTGGCACAATGTATATACAATATAAACATATCATCCATGCATGCAATTAATCAATTATAGACCGTCTTTTAACACCTAAACATTCATTTAGTTAATTTTCTAAAAATCAATATGAAACACTTTACAAGTACCCTCTTGTAAATTTCCCATGACAAAGCCCATCTAGTCCAAGTATTGAACTCGAATGCTCTAATACCACTTTGTAACAGCCCCCTCCTAATCCTCACCATAACCCTGATTAAGAGGGGGTGGTTACTATAATAACCCAAGATCAAAGGTGTCGTTATGGAAATGGGGTCTAAAAAGTTAGATATTTTCAACTCACTTAAAGCCTGATTTGGGACTACCATTATGTTCATCTCATCAAGATGATTTCGATGATATAAAATTTTGCTTCAATCTGAACTCCGAATCAAAAAACATGACCAGTACAATATGGTGAATTAGAGGGTGGCACATCACAGTCTTGGCCATGTGGCATCCACATGTCCATACTCAATGGCTATCCCAGTGCCACATGGAAATTAATTATTAGCTTCCAACCCGTTCATGGGTTAGGTTCCATAAACCCGCGCCTTGTGTTGAAGTGTAATGTTTACACACACACACACACAAATATATATATATCACTTAATGGATCATTATATGCTGACAAGGTTTCCCATCTCTCGGGACCGTTACCCCAGATCAACTCCCTTTTCACTTCTCAATTTTCCACTGTCAGCCCATCGGGCTAAAATATAAGGTGGCTTCGCTCTTCAACCAATAACAAGGCTGCCAAGCTTCAGTGTCATCATCCACTATAGCATGGCTTACGTCATCTTTCCCACCTTCCATTATGCACTTTAGTTTCTTGTCCCAAGAAGTAGCCTTGGGGCTGATATGTACTAGTGGGCCACCCCTTTGCACAACAATTCTTGTGTCTAGCCCACAATTTCCTCTATACGTTGCTTGTGATTTACTCAAAGAAAGTTGTTTGGGTTGGCCTATCTCATAGGCCCGCCACACGCTAATGCAATAACAGTCAGGATTGTACAGAGGCCATTGTGTCTCGACTCCATGTCATCATGTTCCCTTCGAAGAGTGCTTCGCCTTTAAGCTTATAGGATATAACCTCTAGGACGTGTCATCCTTCCTCTCATCACTATGCCATATGGTGTAATTAGATCATCTAGTCTGACGCTTCCATAACATGGCTCTTGTCAGGCCTTTCAAATAAGGTCTAAGCAGATAAGGCTATAAAGTTAGCCTTATGCCTGTAAGATCAAATATTCCTCTCACAGTAGGTATTCACCCCTATCCCAATCTAAGAAGGTTCTACCGAGAACTTGAGCCAAGAGAAATATGCTCAAATTTTAATTTGGTTACTTTCATAAGGGATTATTCCCATCCTGCGTTATACACCATTTCCACAAGAACTCAAGCATGGCTCAACGATAGAGGTTCTACACCTGTCTTGACTTACACCAAAGTCTAAACATGGATGTCGAGGTTTATTAAGGCACCCACTAGTTCTATCACTCTTGAGCTTACATCAGAGTTACTCTCTTTGGGTTCACAGTGTCAGTAGAAAAGAACATTGAGTAGGGACTTGTCCATTCAGGCTGGAGACTTATCAAGTTGGTTTCTTAAGGATTTGTGATCCCTTAGGTATTCCACGTCTTACCAGGATCAAATAGATATCGACTTAGAGATTCATTGGTCTCTTTCAAGGACCAAATATGCACTATAAGCATATATGAGCAACCATAAAGCATACGTTGCCTAAAGGACGACAAGGAGATCAACAGTCCTCAAGGAAGTAGGGAATCCTCCTTTTGAATCCACTTATGAGCGTGAACCATATGTATGGACACATAATGGATAATATCCTCGGCTCATAAGCATTCCCTCCTTAGGGAGAGGGAATGCTAAGCATGGCTACGCTGGTGACTATCAATTACTCTTTACTTTAGACTTGTTGAATCCTAAATAAACTCTATAACTTCTGCCACATGCCCAAGTGCAACCCAGGGCCTACAATTAACATAAAAGTAATTATGTGCACCTACCTAGGCACTATCTACATGGAGGACCAAGAAATAGAGCTTGTATAGGGTTCCCAGGCAACTTGGATAGTAACATGGACCCTAGGATGATCACCCCCAGACAAGGTACCAACCACATTCAACAAAAAGCTATAACCAACTATTCAAGCAAGGGATTTCCCCTTCATCCAAAAATCAGGGCCACAGATGGAACATGACTCCTAGCCTTAGGAAAAATTCATATCAAAGAATGCATAGCAGAGATACAACCTTGCACAAAGTGCAGGGACATAATCCCGTCATTTAGACTTCAAGAGAACATGCCTTACACAATATACAATACATACCTATTGGTCTAAATCTTGAGTAAAATAGATGTATAGATCAAATCACCAGAATGTGCATCACCGAGGGCTCGAAGAGGCCCCTCATATAAGGTCACAAGTTAATAAGATTAAGGGAGGAGGAATTCCTCAACATTATCACATTGCGACGTAAACCATGTCAATGCAAGCTGTTGTTAGTTTAATAATTATATTGTAAAAAGAAGAAGTTCTCATGCTTAATATTGTTGCAATTATATCAAGATTATTATATGCTATTCCAATGCCCCTAAACAATGCACAATATGTTAGTTAATTGTATAATAATAGTATCATAGTCTTGTGTTTTGCACAATAAAACCATTTCAAATTAGACATGCATCACATATTCATTACATGGAAACATACATAAGAAACACTTATCTTATAAATCTTGGGGCAACTGAGTTGGGGACTATGACTTTTCACCCAACCATAGATGGCTACAACGAATTCTCTCTTGCAGATATTAGCCCCGAGCCAAATTCCAAAGATTGGGGGGTCTTTTGCTCAAAGGATGAACCACAACCTTTAGTTTCTCTAGGGACTCTAAATATATTTCCAACTTTACCCTTCAACTGAGTTTCAAGTAACAAGTGCATAGGGAGTCGATAGACTCATGATCTCCACCCTTCGAAATCAACAGCACGGTTCTACCCATTTTTGGGGACTTCAGAACCACAAACAATCAAACACACAACAGAAATCATCTAGGATTCCTCTAGGAATTTTCCCAATAATAATTCCTCCACTCTAGCCCTTTGAGATTTGCTAAGAATCACCATCTCCACCCTCTGGTCACTGGGGACTCAAGAGGTAATTTCTTCCCCACATGGAATGATATCCTTCTTGATTTCCTACCAACTAAAAATTTATCTCCCTACTTTATGTTTTTTCTCTTTTCCTTATCCTATGCCCAGTTGTGTTCATTCTCCTCTTGCACTATGCCCTACTGTTCCAATTGTGTTCTCCCCTTTTGTCCATGCTGGTTCTTCACACGTTGTCTGTTAAAATATGAAACTACGTTCAAATTTCATAGATCATTTGATGGAGATGATGATTTCATTGAATTCCTCTTTTTGAGAGGACCAATATCGACTTAAATATCACTCAAATCGGACAAGGGATAGTGTACTTATGAAGGAAATCCCACATATGCACATTTGGACAAGGTCGACCCTAAAGAAAATTGGACACCCTTGTAAGCCTATAAATAAAAGTGACCTCAAGCTCATTTGGAAATCACCAAGCATCTTCTTCTCCTCTTCTTCATTGATTGGCTCGCACGGGTCTGAGGCCAGGACGACAACAAAAGTTTGCAAAAGCCCAAAATTAAAGGGTCTGAGGCTTGAATCTATTTTAGGGTTTTTGGACTAACATCATAGGGAAAATTCAACCACAGTCACTGGCTTGTAGGCATCAAGGGTGTGCCTAGAAGCCTCCAGTCACTCGCACAACTCCTCATGCACGCAACTAGGAAGTTTGACTGAAATTGACCATTGAATGAAGTTGAACGTAGTTGACTGCAGATGGGAAAAGTTGTCTCTGATATATTGTGATGCCGAAAACTTATTTTTGAACGTTATTGGGTTCCTTTTTTTAAGATATTGTATTGGGCTCATTGTACTCTCTATTGAACATTTTATGACAATCTGATAGAAGAATAATTTCAAAGGGTTTTCCCCCTTGTGGGGTTTTTCCCCGGTCTTTGACCAAACATGGTGTCTCTTGTTGATGTGTTGATTGTCTCCTTTGTAATTGCATTTATTGTTCTATCTTCAATTGATGTTGATGAATGAAAATACTAATTGTAATTGGATAGATTTCTAATTAAAGTATTGATTTGGGCTAAAGTAATTGATACAACATAGAACAATCTGAAAATTTAACATGGTATCAGATCCAAGGTGAAGGAAAAGCCCAAAAGGAGACAAGACTTGAAGCAATCATCTTTAAGAAAGTTGATGGAGCCAATCTAGTCAAGTCAAGATGTCTTCCCTCTTCAAGGAAAACAAGAATTTGGGTGACTCAACCAATTTTGTTGCATGGAAAGTCATGATGGAAATCATAGCTAATAACAATGATGTTTTGGAATACATTCAAGGAAAATTACCTCAGCCTCAAGAGAATTATTCTGCTAATGTCAAGAACAAGCACAAGAAAGGTGAGTTAAAAGCAAAACAAATAATAGTTGATGGTTTACAAGATAATTTACTTGCATATGTTGGAAAATTTAGAAGGTATAAGGACATGTATTATAAGGTAGTTGGAATGTATGAAGTTAACAATTTGAATGAAATCATCTCCTTGAAAGATCAACTCAAAGACACAAAGATGAACAAAGGAGAGTCTGTCCAATCTTGCATAATGAGGATATATCGTCTTAGAGATCAATTGTAAAGAGTTGGGGAATATGTGCCTGATATGGAATCAGTAATTGTGACTCTAGGAGGTCTCCCCCCTATTTGGGAAACCTTTATTACCACTATAAGCAACAATAATGTCCTCCCATCATTTTATGAAATTGTTGGAAATCTCACTCAAGAAGAATCAAGGATGATATCAAGAGCAAGGATTCAAAATCATGAAGAAGGAGAGTTTGTTGCATTCATCACTCATGACAAGAATAATAAGAAAGGGGAATGAGGTCCATCAAATTCAAGAAAGCCTCCTCCTCGAAATCCAAATAGAAGGAAGGAATTTTTTCAAATCGAATACTACAATTATCATAAGAAAGGCCACTATGTTCAAGATTTCCCTAAGAAGAAAAATGCACCATGCTACAATAATAGAAGCGACAACAACAATTTCAATGGTCAAAGAAGGAGAGATGACCGAAGGAATGATCACAATGGAAGAGATGAAAGAAGAAGAAGATATGCTCCAATTGATCATGAAGAAGATCGTTGTCCACAAAAGAAATCAAAATTCTCTAGGTATCAAAGCAATGTTGCAAATCAATCTAAATATATTCTTATTTCTTCCCTTACTATTTTATTTCCTTCGGATTTGTGGGATAGTTGTTTGGTTGATAATGGGGCCACTCATCACTTCTCTAGTTATAAGGAATTTCTCCAAAATTTGGTAGATAGGGAATCGAATTTGAAAATCATTCTTGGAGACAACTCCACTCATCCTATTAAAGGTTTTGGGTTTGTCAAATTTCATTTGAATTCAGGATAATCTATTTTTCTCCATGATGTGATGTGTGTTCCAGGGTTGAAGAAGAATTTGGTATCTATATCCGCTTTGGAAGACAAAGGTATGAGGGTTTCCTTTATCAAGGTAAATGTTCTTACTTGGCTTGTTGGATCACCTATGAGAGATGCATTCACATTAGGATCAAGATATGAAGGACTCTACAAGGTTACTAGAAGACAAATTCTAGCATTGGTCCATGATATTAATCATCTAAATGAGCTATGGCATCGAAGATTGGCCCATCTACATTATGATTCTCTTTCAAAATTGGATAAATTGGTCTCATGGATTCCCAAGGTACAATTCCATCATGATGGAGTATGTCCAGGTTGTGCTAGTGGAAAGAATATAATAGAACCATTTCCCTCTATCGAGAACAAGACAAATGACATCCTCCATCTCATTCATTCTGATATATGTGGTCCAATTCCCATGCATTCTATTGGTGGCCATATCTACTATATCACCTTCAATGATGACTTCTCAAGAAAGACATGGATATTATTTGAAGCACATGGATGAAGCCTTCAAAATGTTCAAGGAGTTCAAAAAAATTGATCAAAAATAAAATAGGGAAGAAAATCAAAATATTCAAGTGCGATAATGGTGGAGAGTACACATCAAAGGAGTTCATTGTTTTTTTAACAAGGAAGGAATCAAGAAAGAAACAATTGTGCCCTATACTCCTGAACAAAATGGAGTGGATGAAAGAAAGAATAGGTCTATTATAGAATCTTCTCGTGCCATGCTCTATGATCAAAAGTTGTCGAAGTTCCTTTGGGGAGAAGAAACAAATTCCACAGTATATGTTCAAAATATGGCACCTCATCAAAAATTGGACAACAAGACCCCCGAAGAAGTATTCACAGGTGTCAAGCCTGACGTTGGTCATCTCCGTATCTTTGGCTTCCTCATATATTTTCATGTGTTGAAGGAAAAAAGGAACAAGTTGGGAGCCTTAGGAAGAAAATGTACGTTTGTTGGATATTGTGAAAATTCTAAAGCATTTAGAATATATATTCCTGGTCAAAGGAAGGTTGAAATTAGCAGGTATGTTACATTCGATGAAGATTCCACCCTTGGAAAAGCAAGGGACCTTCCTCCGCCTCCTCCTCCTGAGGAGAATGGTGATATGGATATTTTAGATGGTCCTTCCATGCCCGAATCTAAGACAGATATTCTTGATGATCCTATGGAGCCCATGGATCCCTTAGATCCTCCTCCATTTGATCCTCCCACTAGGAAGAGGCCACTTTGGCTTCGAGACACATTACATGATGATGAGAGATGAGCTCTCGTTCAAATATCATTTAGAGAAAGGAAGAAGCCATGCAGGTATCAAGGATATGTTACAGCCATGAGCATTATGATTCAAGCCGAACCTCCCACATTCGAAGAATACATGAAGGAACAAGTTTGGAAAGATGTTATGATTGAAGCATACAAATCAATCATAAAGAATGATGTATGAGATGTTGTTCCAAGACCAAAGGGGAAACCCATGGTGACTTCAAAGTGGCTATTCAATATCAAGCATTGAGTTGATGGTAGCATTGAAAAATACAAGGCAACATTCGTGGCTTTAGGATTCTCCTAGAAAGAGGGAGGAGATTATGATGATATATTTGCACCTATGGTTTGATATACAACCATTTGTTCAATAGTTTCCCTTGCCGTAAGTCAAGGATGAACCCTTCATCAGATGGATGTGAAGACTGCATTCCTCCATGGCATGTTACAAAAAGAATTGTATGTTGAGCATCCACAGGGATTTGAAGTAGAGGATCGAAAGACACATATTTGCAGGTTGAAGGAGGCATTATATGGTTTGAAGCAAGGCCCCAAAACATGGTATGCCCACATAGACAGTTATTTAGTGAAGATGGGATTCACAAGAAGCAATGTCGATCCCAACCTCAACTTCAAGGTAGTCCAAGGTATGTCATTAATTTTGGTTTTATATTTAGACAATCTATTCTTAACAAGAAGTGAGCCCCTGATGATCAAGTTTAAGAGGGAACTAGCCTATGAATTCGAGATGAAGGACCTTGGAATCATGCATTAATTTCTAAGCCTTGAGGTGTGGCAAAGGCCCAATGAGTTTTTCCTTTCTCAAGGAAAGTATGTTGTGAAGCTAATGGAAATATTTGGAATGATAGAATGTAAGTTGCTACCCACACCGATGGAAATGAAATTCAAGAAGTTATGTGGAGAAGATGCATGACCCGATTTAGAAAATCCATTTGAGTATAAACAATTGATTAGGGCTCTGATGTTCCCAGCGAACACCTATTCATACATACTCTATGCATTGAGTCAATTCATGAATGAGCCTCTCCATGCATACCGGATCATTTCTAAACACATTTTGAGTTATTTGCACGAGACAAACACACTTGGTCTGAGATATTCTGTTGGCGATATTTGACTTCATGGATACAATGATGTTGAATGGGCAGGAAACCTTGTCGACATGAAGAGTATGTCTGGATGTTGTTTTAGTCTTGGATCTTCCATGATATCTTGGATGAGCAAGAAGAAGAAGTTTGTAGCATTGAGTATCACCGAAGTAGAGTATATTTCCGCTAGCATGGCTAGATGCGAAATAGTTTGGTTGAGGAAGATTTTTGGAGAAATATTTGAGTAGGCCCTAGATAGTACAATGATATATTGTGACAACAAGAGTGGGATATGTCTAGAATAGAATCCCATATTTCATGACAAGTCCAAGTACATAGAGATCCGATATCACTTCATTCGAGACATGGTGCAAAGATGAGCCATTAGACTCCATCACATATCGAAAAATGAGCAGATAACAAATATTCTCTCCAAGGCTTTGCCGAAAGGAAATTTCTTGGTCTTCAGAGGGAAGCTTGGACTGATGGATGTGATCCCTCCTCATAAGGGGCATCATTGATCGAGGACATTGAGCCAACTCTTCTTCCCTATTTGAGCACCCAGGGTGAGGAATTCAGATGGAGGGCTCTTGGGGTTGAGCGATCTCTAGAAAATAGGGTATCATCCCTATATGTTACCCATAGGGTTGGAGATGTTTCTCCCCTATCTTGGTCTTTGCAGAGTATACCCCAATTGGCATCATACCCATAAGCCAGGCTTGTTGGGATTGTCCCTCCCAATTTGGCCAACAGGTTGAGGAGGCTTGGGGGCGTGTGATCCTTATCTTTTGGTAAGTCGGGTATCTCGCCCAAGATTGGATTATGATGTAGGTGTTATACCAAATTACTCTTGAGGGTAATTGTTGGGAAGATTGGTAGGAAATATGTTGGGTTGAGATGTGCTCCCCTATATCACCTATTGCTCAATATGGGGTCAGAGATATTTAGCTCCCCCAAGAGATTATGGGTTGAGATGTACTCCCTGACGTGGTTTCGGATTGAGATATGCTCTCTGATGATGTAGAGGGTGGTAGTGTTAGCTCCCCGATGATTCTTCTTCTTTATATTCAATAATGTTTCAGTAGATAGAGTTGAGCATAGATGGGACATAATATAACGAAAGGATATTCATGACATGTTGATCAATGGTCAAATATTGACACGTGGAATTCTCCCTAGTTGAGAGGGAGTGTTAAAATATGAAACTATGGTAAAATTCCACCTTAGAAAACTCATTTGATGGAGATGATTATTTAATTGAATTCCTCCATTCAATAGGGTCAAAATCAACCTAAATCTCACTCAAATCAGACAAGGGAAAGTGTACTTATGAAGGAAATCCCACATATGCACATTAGAATAAGGTCGACCTTAAAGAAAATTGGACAACCTTGGAAGCCTATAAATACAAGTGATCTCAATCTCATTTGGAAATCACCAAGCATATTCTTCTTCTCTTCTTCATTGATTGGCTTGCATATGTCTGAGGCCAGGAAAACAACAGAAGTTCGCAAAAGTTTGAAATTACAGGGTCTGAGGCTTGCATCTATTTTAGGGTTTTTAGATTACAGTCACATACACGTCATAGGGAAAATTTAACCATATTCACTGGCTTGTAGGCATCAAGGGCGCAACTAGAAGCCTCTAGTCGCTCACACAACTCCTCATGCATGCGACTGGGAAGTTTGACTGAAATTGACCACATATGGAAAAAGTTTTCTATGATATATTCTGATGCTGGAAACTTATTTCTGAATGTTATTGGGTTTTTTTTCTGATGATATTGTATTGGGCTCATTGTACTCTCTGCTGAACATTTTATGGAAATCTAATAAAAGAAGAATTTCAAAGGGCTTTCCCCCTTGTGGGGTTTTTGCCTGGTCCTTGACCAAACCTGGTGTCTCTTGTTGATGTGTTGACTATCTCCTTTGTCATTGCATTTATTGTTCTATCTTCAATTACTGTTGATGAACAAAAAGACTAATTGTAATTGGAAATATTTCTAATTAAAGTATTTATTTGTGCTAAAGTAATTGATACAACATAGAATAATCTGAAAATTTAGCATTGTCCAACAAACAGTGTAGGACCTTGCTGACCTTTGTGTGTCATGCCATGTCTCTCCCTTTCTTGTCCGTTGATTGAATATCAACGACCCACTCCTAGCTTGTGTACTCTGGCCATAACTTATCAACGACAACACCATCCCATTTATTTATTTTTTGTCCTCTTTGGCTTGCATTATCCTCTGAGGAAGCATGGCCCCTATCCTTTTGTCCAACCTTCTCTTTAATGGTATGATCCAACTAAATTGAAACGCATACATACCATCCTCCTTGGCTGTCACAGAAATTAAATCCCCAACAATTACCCTCCTCTGTCTATGAAATTCATGTCCCTTAACTCAACCCATAATTCTTTTATGAAAATATTTACATTGCAAAAATTAGGTTAAGAAAAATACACTATTACATTTATCTCTACCACAACTATTGTCATCTTCAATAAGCACAAGCTAGATTGCCCTAATTTCAAATCAACACAAATAATTGATGCCATTGCTATGATTTAAGATCAACAATAAAAACCTCTCGATCGGGATGAGGAAATGTGGAGGTGATAAAGGCAAGGGAATTCATTATAAGGATAGGACAGTAGGAAGTGATCGCTGGTATCAGGCCACCCTCCCAACAAGAGAAATGAGTACTCTGTCAGACCAAACTTTAAGTGGCAGGGGTGGGAAAGGAGGAGTATAGATGATTAGGAAAAATGGCAGTGGTTATGGCTGGGAGAGTAGGACGGTGAAGAAGCATAACAGGAAGGTGACGGGGGGCGAAGAAAATGATAACACTGATAGAGTGAAGGAGGAACGGCTTGAGGAGCAAGAGGAAAACATTACCAGGGTAATCTGCAAGATTGGGTACGTGCAAACGGCTTTTCCCACCTTACTTGTTCTCATTTATATCAGTAGAATGAATAATAATCAGTTGAGGGAGGAGATGGGAGGTGGAAAGAGTCTAAGAAAACTGGGAGGGCCCCATGTTTCGCAGTATGAAGACCCTCTGGAGAGGTCCTAGGGTGGAGGAAGAAACTGCAGTCAGAGGCAGAGGTTGAGCAATAATGAGGAAAACCATAATGTGACATCCATGGCTAGAAGCAAGGGAAAGATAGACACCGGAGATTTGTTGAGGGACCCCTTAAAATGGTACCTGACCTGCATGACAAGGGGAGTGCTTCATCCCCTGAACTCGGGAAAGGGCTATCAAGAACAAAGCATAAAAATGGAAGGGGGGTGTAGTAAGAGTAAGGGAATACCAAAGAGTTAAGTGGTTAACGATGAGGAGAATGAAATTATTGTAAATTTAACACCTGTGATTGATGCGTGTGAACAGGAGGAGGTAGAAGCCAGGATGGCTCGATAGGGTCGGAGGCGTGGTCGAGGAGGAAGGGGTCGCCCGAGACAAAGTAATCAGGGTGACCGGCCTGTGGAAGAACCCGATAATCAACGCAGAGGGAGGCGGTCCGCCCGGATTGTTAGCCAAGAAGCAGCCTGTGCTTACCAAGAGGAAACGGACGAAGGCATTCGTCGTGTAATCCAAAATCTGGAGGAAAGAGTCCTAGAAGAACAGTCGGGCTCGGAAACTGAAAAATGGGTTGCTATAGTTAGTGACCCAGGCAATACAAGGGGGAGACAAACACTATATCGAAGATCCCTGCACATCTATTGGGTTTTCAAGAGTCTTTTGGCAAAGGCCTTGGAACAAGTTGCTAAAGAAATGGCTGAAATTGCCAATGGAATCCCAAATGTACAGAAGGAAATGAAAAATTTCCAAACCATTATGATCAACCAGAACAATAAGCTGGCGGAGATATCTCAGACCCTGTCCAGGATAGCAAGTTTGGTCCCAAGCCAAGAAGATCATGCGAATTTCTCCATGGAAACAGACAAAGATACTGGAACTAGAAATGCCTGATGCGGAGGACGATACACTGGAGGTTTTTTATTTTTTTACGAATACTATTTTATGTTGCATAGAAGCTTACTAATTAATTTCAGATGTTATGTTTATATAGCTAGTATGGACAGAATTATCCAATTTTGGTTTTGGAATGCCTACAGTAAACTAAGGTGGCCAACAGACCTGGTTTCCCCTAGGGGCAGGTTGAGGCCACATAATTGTGTATCTGGACTTTATGTTTAATTTGAATAGAAAGAATGGAACTACCTTACATACAAAAAAAAAGATCAACAATAAAAACCAAATTGCCCTAATTTCTTATCAACACAAACAAATGATGCCATTACTATAACCAACCATCACACTACAGAGACAAAACTCAACCTCCTGGGGAATTAAATCAAATCCCAAGTCAAGGCCAATAATCCGATGGCTATTTTTTTTGAAATGAAGGGTAATAATATGCAAAAGGATGATTAAAGTTGAGATTAAAAAGACAAGACAATTTAACTAATAGATAACTTTCTTTTTCCATATCACTTACCATTTCATATTAATAATAAAATGTAAATAGACCTTTTCATCTATTAATTAGATTACACTATTTAAGAATACAAATTAAATAATTAAAAATGTAAACATAACTATATCATAAATAATTAAGATAGTTAAAATAGATCTTTAACTATTTAAATCTATTGATAATAATATTTACAAGAATTCATAATAAAGATTATCTATTTAAAAATAGTAAAAACTATCATAAATTAGGTTATTATCTGTGTGACTGCGAATATATGTGGCAAACAATGTGACTTATTCTCTCCTTCATGAGATTATTTCAGTTTCTCGTTAATGAATTTTAAAGTATTATTATTTTAATTCACATTTTTTTTTATAGATATTATTACAATGAATTCCAATCATTCTGATTACTCTACCAAGAAATAGACTGAATACACTTTTGCATTTAAAATCTTGATTAAATATCTACGAAGTCTTAAAAATATGAGATTTTTTTAAAGATTCCTCGAGATTTATAATAACCCCAATCTAAAATTGACTCCCTAAAATGACAATAAAATAAACATAGCTTTCATCAACGCACTTCGGTTATTGCACTAGAGACTTGATATTCTTATACAAGTATTTATATTAATCAGGTCTTCAACACAGAATTCGGTTTTTTATTTTCATCATTTACCCAACTTTTCTTTGCCACAACTATTGTTATCTACAATCAACACAAGCTAGACTGCCCTAATTTCAAATCAACACAAATAATGCCACTGCTACAATTTAACATCAATAATAAGAATCTGATTCCCTAATTTATAATCAACACAAAATAAATGATACCATTGTTATAACCAACCACCACACTATAGAGGGAATACTCAACTACGTGGGGCATTAAATCAAATCTCAAGTTAAGTTAAATAATCCGATGGCTAGAAAAAATGTTAGTTTAACTAATAGAAGATTTTACATTTTTCATAACACTTACCATTTCATCTAAATAGTCTATTATAAATAGACCATTTCATCTATTAATTAAATATGCTATTTTAAAATGCAAACAATTAAAAATGACAACATAACTGTATCATAAACAATTAGAATAGCTAAAATATATCTTAACTATGTAAATTTATTGATCATAATATTTATAAGAATTCATAATAAAAATGATTTATTTAAAAACAATTAAAAAATATCATAGATTAGGTTGACAATACCAGAGTATGCATTATTATCTATCCAATTGTGAATATATGTGGTAAACAATGTGATTGATTCGTTCTTTTAGAAGATTAAATGTCATTTCCTTGTTAATGAATTTTAAAGCATTAGTGTTTTAATCTACATATTACTTAAATTTGAATGTATGAAGTTCATCTCAAACATATACATAATAATGATAATATGAAAATGTGACATTTCTACTCGAACTAGAACTAGTCTAGATCCATCTAACTTCGAATCGATCATGTGCCAAGAGGGATCAAATCCCTCGAGGTGCAAACCTTTTCTCAAATTTGAGACTCCAAAAAGAAGTTTTGCATCTCGAGGTATTTGATCCCTCTCAACGCATAATAGATCTAGACTAGTATATATTTCACATCTTTATATATAGCAAATTTCAAAATTAATTAAATTTAAATGCGAATTTTTGAGATATGATGTTAAGAATATGAACCATTTAAGAATTTAGCCTTATGTGATTTGAAATGAGTTATGCTTATTTTTTAAGATCCATCACGTTGAAATTTTTCAATGTAATGTTTATAACCATTATGTGTGGTTTATCATCCATTTATCCTAAAGATAAACCATACATTGGCAAAAATATTTTCAATGTGATGCATCTGAAAAAAGAAGCTCAAATATGAATACTCATCCATTAAATTTTATTTTAATTTATTTTGATATGATATGCATATTATGATTTTTTCTAAAAGAAATAGTTTTCAATTTTATAAATAAAAATGAAATTACAAAATATAGTAAAGTGAATTAAATTAAATTAAATTATCATTATTTATTACTTTTTTGTTAAGTGTACATTATGTCTTATATTTCCCTATATCAGGCTATACAATGCCTCTCTACACAATTACTACCCTTTACTTGTTAAGATTAAAAGATTTTGTAAAATATGTACGATAATTAATGTTTATATTTTTTTTGGGTCATCAATTTGTCACTTACCATTTAAAACAACTTTTCTTTTTCATCTTACTACATACTATCACCCATCCATTTCCCTTCTTACCCAAATTTTCCATAAATGTGTCGTAATAAACTTGAGAATATTGTAGTTAATTATTATTATTTTCCTTTATTTTTTATGGATTAAAAAGGATAATGCTTGATTTCTTACTAATGATGGTTTTGTTTAGCTAGTTCCTATCACTCATTTGCAGGTCCTGTAACTAGCCTCCAAGGTTGGTATATCTACACAACTCTAAGGACGTGGGTTTTGTCTCTAGTGTCGACAACATGATTTTATGTTATTCATGTTGCACCCAAGTCAATTTTAGGTCTCAGGTAATGATCAATGAATAAGAAAACTCACATAGGGTAGAACTAAGTCATTAACTTCAAACAGGATTTTGGCCAATTGGAGCATAATTTGGAAAAACTAAAACATGGGTTAGAACATACCTAATTAGGTTACTTGAGAGAATTTCCTCCAAAAAATTTGTGGATTGAGAGATATTCATGGCTCTTTCAAAGGGTAATTTACGACTACACCATTGACTAACGATTCTTCCATCTGAGCAACCAATTAATAGAATGAGCCAAATCAAGTTATTCTTAACTAATTTGATCTTAAATCAGTCTTCTGTGATCATATCTACTACTAGGGATACCAACAAATTAATATTTTGTGAAATCAACTATGATTTGATGGGACATTTTGGGGAAAATAGTTCCAACTTCCCTCTTGATCCTTTCTATATAAATTCATGAGTAAAAACCAATTCGGGGGGGGAGAGGTTGAAGGGAAGAGTTTGTTAGTGTTTTATTTCTATGGGATGATCCCATGTGGTGACCATTGGGAATCAATCCATTTTGAGCTTTTATTCATGTAAAAACTATGGTGTATCAATGAGAAAAAGTTGTTAGTGATATAAAATATGCTTGTTGAATAAGTTCATGGGTGGAATTGACTCTTTCACGAGGCAACACTCCTAGTTGGATCGGGCCCACCCACCCAGTGCACTGTCCATTTTATTACAATGTGAATTATAGTACAAGAGTGGTGTGGAGTTTGGTTTGTGAGTGCCTCTGTTTCCTTTCTTGATTTGATTTCTTTCATAGATAGGTTGATTGATACGAGGCTTTCTTGCTATATGATGCTTCTCGATTACCATATTTGAGTAGATCCACTATCGCATAGTATTCACATTCAATTTCAAGGCATAGATATGATAAAATTGGATGATGCTTTATGGTTATTGTAGAGGTTTCCATATTATAATTAGCCCTCAACTTATAGCAATCATATTGTTTTAGGGAATAGTGGTTTTATATATCCACGTGTTGTATGTTTGGTTTATGAAACTTGGATCAAATTTCTCTCATCGTTGTACAAGCCCATTTAACTATACAAGCTTTATTTAATATTGGCATACCAATCGCTCAAACTTTAGTTGTATTTCCTTGTAGAAATATGAATTAATCCATGTTGAGTATTTATCTCAAAACAAAGCGCCGATCTGTGGAATACCTCAGTGTTGCTCTTAGCTAGATATCGAGATCCAAAGGCATGCATTTGACTAAGATTATATATGGTCAACGAAGTTAATAGTCACTGTGGTTCGAATTTGTATACTAACAAACACTTTGTTTCTTGGTTTATATAATGTATATTTTTGTTTACTAAGTGTTGACATGCCTAGTTATCTTTTATTTTCCACAATTCAAAATAGAGATTGGTTTCACCACCTTCAAGAATTGATGTATAAATTTTTGGCTTGTAGTATTATCACATGATAACTCAAACAATAGTCTTTGTACTCAGAGGAGCTTGAATCCTTTATGAAATTTTTTCAACTATATGAGATTGGCAACATTGTTTAGCAGTTAAATAATGCTTGAACGAACCTCGATTGTTGTTCTTCTACCTTGTGTTTTTAAAAACTGCAATGATCTCTTGAGTCCCTTTGTCCACTGGAGAACTAAGTGAGGCATTAGGTCCACCAACCCCGGAGGAGCCAATAATAACAACTCAGTGGAGGTCGTGTGTTTCTAAAACCTACCGTGAGATCTTGAGTCCCTTTGTCCACTGGAGAACTGAGTGAGACATTAGGTCAACTAGCCCAAGAGGAGCCAACAGTAAGAGCTCAATGGTTACATGTCTTGATGTTGTCCTATATGAAATTATTTTAGGAAGATAGATATATCTTAGTTAGTAGGTATTTTTGGGTCCTGTCTGAACACAAATTGTGTAGTGCCTCTAAGTCTATGACTCCCACATTGACAAAATAAGCGTTGAGTAATTTCCTTGTCAAATATTGCACCTAACAATTTTGTTAATCAATTTTTTTTCTTCAAGAGAGAAATCATCTTCTCTTATTGGGTCCTGTCTAAACACAAATTGTGTAGTGCCTCTAAGTCTACGACTCCCAGATTGACAAAATAAGCGTTGAGTAATTTCCTTGTCAAATATTGCACCTAACAATTTTGTTAATCAATTTTTTTTCTTCTTCAAGGGAAATCATCTTCTCTTATCATCATGTCACTCACAAGGAATTGAATCTAGGTAAGGGAGATAACAAGCATTCGAGATAACCCCAATTGACATTGTTAATTGAAAATGTTTGAATTGTTCAAAATAATAGAAACATAAATTTGTATGGTTATTATTATTATAGATTAATTAAATTAAATATATTAGATGTTAACATTACATAATCATATTATAATAAATGTAGTTGATTGTGTTGAACCTATTTTTAGATTAATAACAATATTTACATCAATTCAAAATTAAATTTTTAGAAAAAAAAATAGTTAATCAAATTTTAATGATGATATATGTGAATAAAAATTACAAAATTTTATCAATTGGAAATTACAAAATTACAATTTTTGTAAAGATTGTGTAATTGAATTTAGAGAATGATATATTAGAAAAGCAAAAAATAGAGAACATTTAAACTTCTTCCATTTAATATATACAAAATTGTTTTAAAATAATATTTTTTCTTATTGAAATTAATATCTTATATTTATACCTTGAATACTTAAGTTTTAACTCAATATAAACATAATTGATAGTTAATAATTTTATTGTAGTTGATATTGAAATGCCTTAATCAATTATTTGGTAATAATCATTTTATATTAATGAAATCAAATATATTAAATGTTAACATTATATGATTATGCTATAATAAATATATTTAGTGGCGTTGAATTTATTTTTACATTAATGATAACAATTTCATCAATTAATCTTAGGGTTTTGGATTGATGGTGAATGGGTGCACTATTAAGGCACTCCATGCAAAAATGTCACCAATTCAAATCTCTAGTCAATGTTTACCAAAAACAAAACGAATTCATAAATTTAAAATTATAGTTTTAGTAAACCAATATAGATCCATCTTAGCTTTAGATCTACCAAGAGCAAATATTTACAACCCAATGTGAAGAAAATGTTGTAATGTTTGTGAAATGATGTTTTAAATTAAATAATAATAATAATAATAATAAACATAATATTGACTTCATTAAAATTTATAAATAAAATTAATAATAATACTAATAAAAACAATAAACAATTCTATTTGTTATATTTATAATATTGCTTTATTAATAAAATTTAAATGCATAATAAACATATCACATTAAAATAAATTTAAATATAATTCATATTGATAATCATATTATTTCATAAAATATAACTAATACAAATATAAAAATATAATAAATTTAATTAATAAACATATAATTAGAAATCAAATTTCCCCAATCGAGGTGGAAAACAAGGAAGGTCACGAGGTTGGGAGGTGATCCTGCCACCCCATTGTCAAGCAAATCATTTATGAGGGGGGTGGCATGCACAATCATGCAAAAATTCATTGTTTAATTAATATGGAAAGTGATATCCTAATCCTTCACCTTGGTTTACATGCTCGTCCTTCACGTCAAATAAGGTGGAAATCGCTCGTGCGTCCGCCACATGTGGGATCTTTTAGGGGTGCCACTAGCGACAAGGGGCCAGTCCAAGATAGCCTCATGATATTCTTCAGGAACTTTTTTTTGTTTCCTTTCAAAGTGAGTGTAGCTGTGTTCATTACCAACTTTGTGGTGATTTCTTTTTATTTTGGCAAAACTTTGGTTTTGTGGCAGCGTAAGATATGGTACCTACAACATGAGTGGAGAGGCAATTTAAAGGATAGGACTGGTTGCTTTGAAGGTGTAGTTCATTGGCTGAGGTGCATTCTTCCAATAACTAAGTCGTTGGCGCTTCCTCCGGTCTTACAACAATTAACTTTTGGGTTGTAGAAGGGTGCCCCGTCAAGGGTATTTCTTGTCTCTTTCCTGTATTGTCATTTCATCTTTTAGTGAGATGATTGGTATCTGCTCAATTAGAATTATTGTATTTAATGGGTTTTGGTTGCATGGATGGCATATTAGGGCCAAAATCTTGTTTCTCTCCCATGTTCATGATGATTCTCTTACCTCTCTGCTTTTCAATTCACCTGTCCTCTATTGGTATCATGGGTTCGACTTGCAGAATTTCCACTCCTAGTTTTATTCGACCATTCATAGTTTCCATTCCTATGTTCGAGTTAAAATTCATCCAGACCCTTGGTGTTCTCTTCCTTTGTACAACATGCCACGACAACTTATATGTAGCTTTTGGGGAGGTAGGGGCCATGGCCCCCAAGATTCGAATCATGCCCAACAATAGGCGCCAGAAGCCACATATATATTCCACTTAGTTGTCCCTCCTAAAACCTATAATGAGACTTGTCATCTTAAATCCCTTACTACTATGGGCCACCAAGATTTTTCAGATTCAAAGATCCCCGGGGAGGTTTCTCATTGGGTTCTTGACGCTGGTCACACCAAGTGAAAATGGAAACAATACCTTAACTCATTTCTTTACGCTGGTAAATGAAGACCCTTTTGGGTAGGGTCTTAAAAGATAAACAAGAGGAAAGGTATGATATCCTTTTTTCTTTGAATGATATTAAACATGCCTAATGATATCAATGTGTATTCTTGGAAAGACTCGACACCATGATAACACATTTAGAGAGCCAACTTTAGTGTGAGGTTGATACTCCAACTTGAGTGTGAGGTTGATACTCCAGCACCAAAGATCTCGCACCGGTTACTTCCTCATAAGTCCTGACTTCCTATAATTCTTGATAGCAACTTTTTGTTTTGCAACATTGTAGTAGATAGGCTTATTTTTTCTAAATATGCTTATATTTTGGATAGTCTACTAATTTTGTAAGCGGTTAAAAATATTTGGTTTTTTAGTATGAAGATTTTCACAGTTCACAATATGATGATGAGGAGAGCTTCTGGAATATTGCATGTTTTTGTTAAGGTTTCAAACGTTTCGTGTGAACACTTCACCCATCTTCAGGGACAACAAGCTTAGAACGATGTTACAAAGAGTGCTAAACCACAAATAAACAGATATGGGATATAACCATTTGGATGAGAATGAGAGCATTGATGAGTTAATATAATAATGTAATATCAATTATCAATTTTAGGGAGAAATGATCATTAAGATAGAGGAGAAGAATGAGAATGTTAAAGATATTATATTTAATAACAATTAAATTAACAAATTTAGTCGTTTTCCTCTAACTGTTAGGATGACTTATCTTCCTATTTAACCTTCTTCTAAGATCTGTCTCTTCATCTTGTCCTGAAGATGAACCACACGGGATGGTTGAAATGCGTCAACCAAACATTGGCAATGTGATTTTTTCCAAAAATCTTCATAAATTAATAATTAAATTACTAATCATTATTAGAGTTGGAAGGAAAAATGAGCATTAGGATAAATGAAATTAATTAATTAACGTTAATTAACATATTTGATAAAAATAATTTGGTGATTAGGAAGGGGTTAAGGATGAGGACACGCTTTATGAGAGTAAAAATAATAACTATAAATTGGGTTAAAATGATATTGATATTAGGGAGTGTTGTGTGTGGAGCATGATTGTTCAGAGGTCTTTGTTTCAGCTGGATGTATACCCCAGGAAGTTTGTACACCCCTCCACGCAGGGGGGTGCGGGGGGGACTTGTCCCCCCTGCGGGGGTCCGGGGGGGCCGATCCCCCTTGGCTGGGGGGTTCGGGGGCCAGCAGTCCCCCGGTGGGGGCTCGGGCGCAGCGCCCCCGAAGCTAAAAACAGATGTAAATTTGCCTTGTAAAAGTATGGTAATTTCTAGTCAATCTGGGCCGTTCATTAGGCGAATGATCTGACGATAGAACTTATGTTTAGTTTAGGGTTTTTTTCCCTAGAAGGCAACCCCTCTCTTTGTATGAGGGCATTGTATTTGAGGCGGTGATAGATGTGTATTCTGTGTGAGTGAGAAACAGAGAGGTGAGACTGTGAGAGAAAACAGAGGATATTACAGCGGCTTTGCTGTAGGTTGTGTCTCTTCATTTGTTGGATAATAGAAAGGAAGGACTGGCTGTTCGAGGTGGACGTAGCCCAAACTGGGTGAACCACGTATATCTGTGTCTCTCTTGTTTTGTGCGTTTTCTGTGTTTATATTTCTGCAATATTTTATGTGTTCCATTGCTCCGTAATATATAATTTTCTAACATCCATGACCCATATTGCTCCCAATTTTCCCAAAAACGTCGTTTAGGGCCTCAAAATGGCTCTGGAAGTTTCGAACCCGAAAAACTGCCAAAAATAGTAAATTGTGCTACAAATAAGGAAACTGAAAAATTGAAAGAAACAATGGTGGGGTTCCAAGTGGAATAGCTGAGTAGCCACCAATATCCACCTGGATCAAATGGAAGCTGAAAGATATTATGGAATGTTAAGTTGACACCGAGATCACTTAATTTTATGTAAACATCCGAAAGTAGCCCTATTTATTTTCAAGGTGGTGTCTTCACCCATTAGACAAGAAATTGTGGGTAAAATTGCCCGAACAAATGCCTTAAAGAGAGTCAATGGAAATCATATATCTGAGGGTAGGGTTTTGACCTCTGGGGTCAGGATTTTCTCCAAGAATGATTGCTTCTATCTAGCTGGGAGTGCTGTGAAATAATCAGCTAGGGAAACATCAGTGAACATGTACGTAGCAAAGGATTCAGGTAAATTTAGAGCTCTTTTGATTAAGAGAGGGGTTATCTCGAGGATTACAACCCCTGAAGTAGAAACGAAGTGGTTCCTCTCCTTTTGATAAGAGTCGACCAACCAAGTTACACACTTAGGGAGGTGATAAACTGGATGGGTAATATGATAGTACAACCCAGAATTCACAACCCTAAAAGGGTCCTCATTCCTCAATAGTCAGTGAACATTTCATAGTGGAGGTATGCAAGTGGAAAGGGACAAATAGGGTCAGCTATTTGGGCCTCGGTGTCTGTTACAGGCCTGAAATCGGTGCTTTTGATGTCATTAGTATTGGGGATTGCAGGAGTCGTGTGCTTCATCCCTTTGAATAAAAAAAAAAAGTAAAAATTAATGAGGTTGGGGTGACGGGTTACCTGTATCCCATAGGGAGGAATGAAAATGACTTGGGAAGGCATCCTTGACGTTTGGAAGTGTGTAGAGAGATGAATCATGTGTTGTTTTCCAAGTGAGAGGTTCTTTGACTTGGACTAAAAGATCGATGTCGGGCAATAGATTTAGGGTTTAGGGGAGAGGCAACATGTCAAACTAGTTGAATGGTTTTCCTTTACTTTCTAGTTGATATAACATAGCAACCCAACTCTATGGGAAGGTCTCTGTACTCCCTTTGCCATACAAGCAGTATGCGAAGATGACCAAGAACTAGTATGCCTTCCTAAATGTCTTTGTCCTATATATCTGGTTAGGTGTCATCCTGAACTTTGTTGGCTCCTTTACCTAATGCTTCAAGATGTATCTTATGTCCATGAAGTTGTTAGGAGTGTAGAATGGTGCATCCATCTTTCTCATTAGCAATGGAAAATGATACATCTCCTAATAATCCTCCGTGCTAAAGGAAGTGAGCCTTGCTCCACTGACACTGATCAGTATCATTATCTCAGGATCAATGTGTGAGACAATCTAGTGGATCACATCTGTGTAAGGGAAAAGGGGAAACCTGCATGCAACCTTGTATAATCCTCCAGATTCTCCTCAAATCTGCTGGAGAAAATGGTGTTGATGTATTTCCATGTGATATTGATGTCTTTCTCGATGAATAGGTGTGCATGTTGTGTGCATAGGTAAGAACATAGTCCCATGTTCAACCACATCCTCAATGCTTCTTTCAACTGTGCCTTTTGATCCAACTCTCTTGGAGTCCATGATACCTATACTGATGATAATCTGCTCAAAAAACAGTGGTACCTAGAGATGGCGAAGACACTCATGGAAAGACAACGTCAGCTAAAAACATCAAACAACTTTGAGAAACATTCAAGCAACAAACTGGTGAATTTTGGGCAAGAGGTCACAACACTGACTTCGAGAAGTTGGGAGACTGTAGTCCCAGCTGCAAGTGAGGCTGATTGCTAGTTGAATCTACGCAATGCGCAGTCTAGTGAGGTTGACTACTGACTGAAACTACGCAATCTGTAGAATAGTCAGGCTAAGTTGTTGGCTGGAGTTGCCCATTGCATAGTTATAGTGGGCAGGTCTGGGCACTGCCTCCTAGGATTACACAGACCACAACTGGGAGACAGTGTGGGCAACCTCTGCGTAATTCCTGGAGGCAAGGCAGAGGCTTGACTACCAGGAATACACAGAGCATGACTGGAAAGATAAAATCTAGATGAAGTCAGCTCAGATCTGCCCAATGGAAACCTAAAAACATGAAGGAGTGAATGCATGTGTGAATTTGCCGCATATCTAAGTGAAATAAACATGCATGCAATTCAAGAAAGTGTAGGAATCAGTCAAATGACAAAACCAAGAAGCTCATGAAGCAAGTCACCGAAAAGGTGACTGTGAGTGCAGAAACAGTGTTATGAGTGTGACATTAAGGAAAGGTAATGCAAAAATTGAAAAAACACTTATATAAGATAAAATACATTGAAACTCCAGTGGTCGTTCAATAAAACCAAGGAAAAATCACTTATACAAGCCGAAAACAAAAAAGCAACAAAAAAAGCGGCAAAAGGCGTGAAAAGGAAAACTTACCCAGAAAAGTTGCGTCGACTATGTCAAAGGTTCTTAGATGCCTCAAGAATGCTATAGTTCCAAGATCGAATGTGAAGAATGAGCTCTGAGGCATCGTCTAAATAGATTTAGAGAAACGAGGGTTTATGATGTGCATGGCACAAATCTAGGAAAAAGTAACACCTGGTGGGGAGTTTCTAAAATTAATTTTGAATGTAACTCATGCTACTAAAAATAGATCCCTAAAATCTAGGGATGTTTTTTAGCATTTTTATCTTTTTCATTTTTAGGAAAAGTTCCCTAGCATGCAAAGAAGGGTTGTGCAATTGTGGAGGGAATTGGGCAACATTTCCGACACATGCAACAGACACCAACTAAGGGAACAAATTTATGTTGTTTTTGGATTGACAGGCCTTGGCTAATTGGCTAGGTCTACACAATTTTTAAGAGTTGTGATGCTAGGCCACTCTGCGAATTTTTGGAGAGTAGTGCAGCTGGCTAGTTTTGCGCAATTCTGGAGAACAATTTAGTTGGCCTAGGCTGCTCTGCGCATTTTTTGGAGAACATTGCAGCTGGGACTATTCTACACATTTCTGGAGCGCAGTGCAGTTGGCCTGGCCTACTCTACACAATTATAGAGAGTAGTTCCATCTTGCTAAAACTACACATTTCTGGAGAGCAATGCTGATTGGCATGCTCTGTGCAATTTCAAGAGTACGGTTGGTTGACCTGCTCTGCGCAATTTCTAAGTGCAAGGTAGCTTTTAGGTTGCTCTGCATAATTTCCAAGTGCAAGGTAGCTTTCAGGTTGCTCTGCGCAATTCCTAAGCGGAAGACAAGTTGTCCTCTAGATTTGCTCAGTTTTTCCCAATATATGATTGACTGGGTGTGAAACGAGTGTTGGTTGTGCTTGTGGTTGACCGACAGGACAAGTGATTTGGACACAAGCTGTTAAATGACTTATGTAATCAAATAAGCACAAGTACCTGATCAATGCATGATAGCTACGATGATTTCGAGGAGGAAGGCTCCAAAATGAAGGGAAGGAAAAATTTTGGAGGGTGGTTGTAGCTGCTACAATAGAAGGGGGGCTCATTAGTGTGCTTGATGAGTTAAAGAAGGCTAGAAGAAAGAAAAGGCAACTAAAATAATAATTGCAACATGCTCAAGAAGGTATGTATAACTCAAACAATGAGAAATTTGTTTATAAAATTAAAATATAATTGAGAAGCCACTAAAAGAAAAGATAATTTAGCTCTTCTACTAGAAGAAAAACAAGGACCATGTGAGAAACTAGAAAAATAGAATAAGCATCTAAAGCAGAAGTTGTTCAAAGGAAAGAAGGAAATCATATCAAAAAAATGCAAGGGAAAAATTTTGTCCCTGAAAGTAAAATTAGAAGAAGCTAAATGAAAATAAGAAGTTCTTAATGGTTTGATTCATGAACGGGAAGAAAAATTTCAGAGTATTGAGGTAGAATTTGTCTCTCTAAGAAAGGATCTTGAGACACTAGAGATTGAGAAGAGTGTAAATGAAAAGTTTGCAGAAGGATTAAGAAAGATAGATTAGATTCTGAACAGTCAAAGGTCTCCTTAAAATAAAACAGGTTTGAGATATTCTAGAACACAGTAATTTTCTATGAGGAAGATGAACTTCAGGTCCATAGGATTTGAGGAACCTTATAGCTATGCAAAGGAACATGAAGAAAGATTTAAAGAATATAGAAAGGGAGCAAGCAAGATAGGATCCCTTCATTGGAAAAAGAAATCCAACTTCTCAAAGAAGTCATACCATCGAAGAATAAATCATTCGACAAGACAACAAAGGTACCTTCATGTACAAACTCATGAACTTTCCAAATTCAAGTACTCTAATATACTTTATGGTCATTGTTATAAATGTCATATATTTTGACATAAGGATACTTGTTACACAAAAATATCGTCACCTTGATTATTTGCAGTCGGTATGGGTCTATCACCACCTATGCTAGCTTCCTAAGCAAGTCTCAGACCTCAGCTCTTCAAAACAAGCTTTAGAAATGAGAGAAAGACATCAAAAAAGCAATGTAACTCTGGTTCCGCACTTTCTCTCA
>APFE030031642.1:0-26085 GCA_000404065.3 Pinus taeda
TCAATGAACTGGATAACGAACAGGAGATGGCAACTCCACAGATCAATCAAGCCTTTTTACAATCACCTTGGTATGCTGACATATGTTTTGTATTATTAAACCTGCAAGCTCCTTCAGGGTTATCCAGAACCAAGAACAAATTTCTAAAATTGAAAGCTGCAAAATTTTGTATCATAGACAATGTTTTATTTTGGAAAAATCATGAAGGTGTCCTGCTTAACTTCGTAACTTTAGATGAAGCTGATAAGGTCCTTAGAGAATTTCATGCAAGAGATTGTGGAGGGCACTTATATTGGAAATCCACAACTGATAAAATCCTGAGGGCTGGATTTTATTGGCCCTCCCTGCTTACTGACTCAAAAAAGTTTGTAATGTCATGTCATAAATGTCAGATCTTTGAAGGGAAGAAAAAGTTGCTTCCCTTACCCCTCAAGCCCATTTCAACTGAAAAACCATTTCAACAATGGGGCTTAGAATTCATTGGGGAAATTCACCCTTCATCCTCAGGCCAGCATAGATGGATCCTGACATCTACTGATTACTTCACCAAATGGATAGAGGCCATACCTTGTAGACAAGCAAATGATTCAATTATCATACAATTCCTAGAAACCAATACCTTGTCTAGATTTGGTTGCCCAGAGAAAATCATAACAGATAACGTAGCTGCCTTTAAATCCAAGAAAATTATCAGCTTCTGTCACAAATATCATATCACCCTAGGTCACTCAACAACCTATTACCCTCAAGGTAATGGCCTAGCCGAGTCCTCCAATAAAAGCCTAATCAACATCATTAAAAAGGTCTTGGAGGAGAACAAAAAGAATTGGCATAAAAAGCTGGTAAATGCACTGTGGGCAGATAGGTTGACCACAAAAAGATCTATTGGTACTAGCCCATATGAGTTGGTATATGGCCTGGAAGCCGTGTTCCCATCATCCCTTGGGATCCCTGTGATCAAATTGCTACAAGAAATACAAGCTGAACCCAATGATATACAAAGAAGGATCAATCAAACAATTCACTTACAACAAACAAGGGAAGAAGTGTATCATAGAACCCAGGTTCTACAAGAAAAGCTTAAAAAGGTGTTTGACAAAAGAACAAAAGCTGAGGACTTTTTCATAGGTAACAAAGTATTGAAATGGGATTCTAGGGGGGAAGACAAAGGGAAGCATGGTAAGTTTGACTTTCTGTGGAAAGGGCCATTTGTAATTCAAGCTGTGCAAGGTAACAATACCTTCTTTCTCAAGAGTCTAGATAAATCAAATAATGATGAAGGCCCAGTGAATGGGAGAATGCTCAAGCACAACTATGATACATGAGCATAGGATAGCCCCATATTGTACATAAATGTCTATATTTTCAAGCAGTTTTCTTTTTACAGTAGATATATAGAAGAGCAGCTACAACGGATTTTGAAGAATGATCAGCAAAACCATATCAAAATGACATAGATACTTGAAACAACTCAAATGTAACAAAAGTGAGCAAGGTATTCAGAACAGAAAACTAATGATAGGCAGTGATACATGTGAACAAGACATAAAATGGTAACCCTTGCACAAAAGAGGTCATAAAACACTACATACCAACTCACTGGCTACAGATCAAAGGTGGCAATACTAGAGAAAATTCACTACAGTAAGAAGAAGAAAATAAGGCCATATAACCTGCTGTTCTTGGCTTTCCGCCAGGAAAAGCCATCCCCAAGTGGAGCCACTGTTAGGTTCCTATACCAATAGGTTTCATCTTTCATGATTGACAGTGGAAGGGCTAAATATGTTCATCATTGCAGGCTGCAAAGGTTCCATATTTTGGGTACATGCTATGAAAAAATTAAAAAATGAAAAGAGGGTATGCCTTAAAAGAATAATCAAAAGGCAAGAAAATCAAGTGGTCAAGAGAAAAGTGAAAATGAACCCCAAACTAAAGACCAGGAAAGGGGCCAGTCAAAATGCCACTACTATCCTTTGGGCAGTATCATGCTCTGCAAATACTGCTGCTAATCACACTTGATGGATGGCCCAATAATCTAAGCTGGACCATGCCATGGTTAAATTGCTTGCTGCAGAATAGAGAATGTTCCCTGACCAAACAGCTCAAGCTTGGCAGATGACTAGCTAGGTAAAGAAATAAAGGTGCCTAACTACTTAATCTGGGGCCTTGTAAGAAATAAGGGTAGGCTTTAGATAGGAGGGTAGTCAAAAGAAAAAGAGGACAATCAGGGTCTGCTAATTCAAGTGCACCCACTTTAAATGAAGAAAAAATGTTAGGATTACTAGGATGGGTAAGTAGTGCAAGGTTGCAGAAATGGAGGGCCATCACCAATTGGATTATTAAGTGCAAAAACTCATGCCACTCAGGGTATTGGCATCAAAAGCAGAGAGTGGAGGAAAAGCATTGGAAGCATGTCTAATTTCCCCTATTTTCCCCCAAGCTTCATTTTACTAACACCCCCAAGGGCCTTGAGATCTGCTCAGGTGTCCAGTTCCACTTCATTCCATGACAAACTACTTGGTCAAACCATGAAGTTCAAACATGAAAAGAAGCCACATTTTTTGTGTAAAAAATCTTTCTCATCATTTCATTTATCCTCAAAAATCCTAAGTTAAGTTTTACCTATTAGAACTTAGCTTTACCCCTTCATTCACCTCATAAAGCCATATTAACCACTAATGTACTATTTAGCTCCCTAACTCCCCCCTTTCCCTAATTCTATTAGAATCTATGAAAAATTTCCCAAAAAATATCTATAAAAACCCTCCCCCTAGCACTATAGCTATATAACCCTTCTTTGGGGAAATATTAACCTATCTGGGGTTGGTATCAACCCCTTTGTCCCTAAACCATGGCTTCTTTCAAGAAACTATGGTGAAAACCCAAAAAATTTGAAACCCTACCCTCATTAACCCATGCACCCCTTTTTCCGCCCAAAACCCACTTTATTATAAAGTTTTCTTAAATAAAAACATTTTAATAAATGGCGCTCCTAACCCATAAAACCCAAATCCTAAAGTTTCTACCCACCCCCGCGCCCGAGTTAATTAAATCAATTAAAATATTTGGCGGGTCCCCATTGCATAATGCGACATCATATCACAATCGCTGCCCGCCACACGATCTTCTGCACCGCCCATCCAACGGTGGGCGATCAATCTTATACAAAAGCGGCCCGACCTTTTGCGTCTGGGGGATGGGCGGTATTGCCGCCGTACCCCCGCCACGCGTCAGGCGCCTGTGGTGTTTGCTGCCCCCCCCAATACCACTTACCGCCCTTAGCCCTTCTAGAGAAACCACTTACCACCTCCTCCCCACGCTGACGTCACGCCCGTTACCCTGTCCACCCTGCCACCGTGTCACCGCCACCTGGGCACCGACGTCAGCTGCCACGTCACCCATCCGTACCGGGGCCCATGATGACGTCAGCATGACGTCATCACCAAAAAGGCGCCAATATGCCAAAAATACATAAAAAGGCGAGAATTAACCATTATTTCTCATTGTTTTTTACTATTTCTGGAGCTCCTCTGCATGCGAAAATCAACGTGCAACGGTCAAAACTCAAAAGCCACCTGCCAAAGTTGTTGTCGCCTCCATTATCAATCCAAATACCTGCAATTCGACCGATGCAAATGCCTCCCACACCATAAAAACCAGGTATTTGCCACAGGCGTCTTCTTTACCCACTGTTCTCCTTTGCTATCCTAATTTCCTGCATAAAAACTCTGTCAAAAGCTCCACATTGATAAATTTACCACTGAAATTTACTGAAGAAGCCAGTGAAACGCCTACGCGACAAAAAATATTGAAGAAACCCGTGCCCCTCTGTAAAATTCACAATTTTACCACAAAAGCAATTGAAGGAGCCGAGCTACCGGCTAGAAAACTAATTAAGCAGTTCCCTCACCCCTGCTAAAAGAAATTCCTTGCAAGTAACCAGCTAATTAGCTCAACACACTCTGGTTCTGCAAAACAGAGTGCCCCACAGTTCATTAAGCCTGTAAAAGCCTCCTTGCACTGCCAAGCTGCTCACTACAAAACAGAGATTAGCAAGCATTCATCAGCATTTGTATCAAGCTTGAAAATCTAGTAAAATATCCAGCCAAAACCAGACAATGGCCACTCCAGCTGCTCTGGATGTAGCTCTTATAAATCCACCTAACAAAGAACTGGAAGCTATGCCACTGGTGGACAGTAATGCCCTCATTACAGACTTTGTGGTAGAGAGAAATCACTTACAAACATATTGCCATCTAAGAAACAGTCACTTGGACAACAGTGACCTATATGGCATCTAAGAATCCAATATGCCCACCTACTTCCTGCCTTCTGTGAACATTTTCCCTGAAGTCATCCACCTCTGTGCAGAAAATTATGACCAGAAACTCAGAGCTGTGAAGTCTCCATCTGGGAGCATCCTCTTTTATATAACACCATATTCCATCAACCAAATGCTGAACTACAAGCAGACCCAACTGCTATACCCCTTCTCCATGAACTACTTGCTAGATGAGGGCTCCAAGCTCTCTAGCACAGACATTGTTGCAATAGCCAGGAAATTCATGAAGGCAGACTGCCAACCTTCGGGGCCACCTCCTTTTTCTTATGCAGATTTCAATGAGGTTGGCAAGCTGCTGGTAGATATGCTAACCTCTGTGCTGGGGTTCACTACAAATAAGCATGTTGATATAACTGTGCTGGTCATGCTGTCTGCATATAGCCTTGTGAAGCCCCCTACTATGAAGTATAATTATGCCAAATACATTGCCAATAAGATACATGATCAACTGTCAAGACTGAAGAGGGAGGAAATATTCAAGTATTCCTCATACATCTATCACCTATTCTTGTACTATCAAACATATTGCTTCCAGTGCCCAATCAAGAAGCTAGACTCACAGGGTGAGAGAAGGTATGTTATCTTCTGGTCTTCAATCTTCCACCAAGTCCAGAATTCCCCCTACTCATACTGTGAATTCATTGATTAGTTTGTGTATCCAGTCACATGCCTCTTAAAGAAGACCCCTCCTATCAGATTGTCCAAGGATATGTAGAAAATCTTGCAGCTATCCAGGAGTTACAAGATAGGTGATTGGTACTTGTACCAAAATCACATAGTCATTAGAATCTATGATTGTGAGCTTTGTCCCTACAGGCTCCCAAAATATGTGCCCATGAGGCTATTTGCACTGGAATACTACAGACAGCTTATAAACTTTGATCTAACGCACTTCCACAGTGCCAAGAAGAAGGCCAACCTAAAGTTCAGAGACCACCTAGGCCCATTTGTCATGAACAAAAAAGATGGTTGGCAAGAAGCTGATCAAATACTGGGGCAACAGCTCAAACTCAAACGAAGCTTCTGGTGGGTCCCTTATGAACCTGAAGGTTTCATCAGTGCCAGGAGGGTCAAATATAGGCTGCTAGCCTATAAGCATTGCCCATACCAACAAATACAACACTTTTTCAACCAAGATGAATGGGTACCTGAATCAATAGTAGAGGAATTGACTCAGGAAGAAAAAATGGAGCAGACTGTAAAATACCTGGAAAAAACTCTTGACTTGGATTCTTGTCAACAGGTATTGTTCAAAAAAACAGTCCAAGCAGGAGAAGGCACTTCTACTCCTCCAGCTGTACAGGACACCCAGCAAGCTCCAACAACAACAACTACAACAAAGGGAAAGGAGAAGATGGATGAACAACAACAGGTAGAGACAGGGCAGCCCAACACATCAAAGGATCAACAATCAGATCAAGCCCCTCCACAACAAACTGAACAATCTCAAATCCCAGTTTTGCAGACTCCTCTCAATGATGAGAGAGGAAGAAAGAGAGACAGAGAGGAGGTCACACCTCCTACAGGGTCATCACAGCAACCAGAGGCCAAGAGGCCGAGAATAGACCCTGAAACAGAAGAAGGAGACATAAGTGAAGAACGGGCAGAAAGCCACAGCAGAGAAAGGCAAACAAGCCAGCAGACTGCCACTAGTTCATTTCAGCTAGAACAGGCCCAGCAGCATACCACAGAGGTGTCCTCCTCAAGACAATAGGGCAAGAAACAAGCTGCAGTCAAAGAAGGCTTCATAGAGATCAAGGCACAGAATGAGTTGGTGAGAGTGCAGCTCTATGAGCAATTCTTGAAGACAACTCCAGCCAAAAAACAAAGGTTGATGGCTGCCTATGATCTGAAGGAAGAAAAAATGATCTTCACCCATATAAAGCCTAAAGTCCCACATCCAAAGACCCCAGCAGATTACTACAGTACCAACCTGGAGGTCTTTTCCAAAGACATACACCCCATGGATCAGATTGAGCTACACAAACAGACTGGGGAAATGGTGTATGCAACACTTGTTGACAGGGCAATGCTGGCCCATCAGCTAAAGGAAGCCCTGAAGAACACAAACAGGCAACTTGATTTTGAAAGGTTATCTTCCTCTGCAAAGGACAATAGAATAAAGACTCTGGAGGACATAATAGTTGATTTGGGACATGACCCAAAGGACCCAAAGGGTGTTAGAGCCCTTATAAAGAAGAAAGAGGACGACATTGTTGCACTAAGAAGGCAGAAAAAATTGCCTCCTACCATTCACCCTCAAACAACAGAACTTGCACAAGAAAAGTAAGTGGATGATGCTATGGAGCTGCTTCTGATAATGAACCAAAGAATATTACAAATGGAGGCAGAATTAGAGAAAGCACTGTAGGACAAGCAAGGGGAATCAGCCTCCCAGCCCCCTCAAACATCAACAAATCTTGGACCTACCCCTCCCACACAAGCAACATCAACCCCTCCTGCTATTCCAGCACCTACCACAGCTACATCAGCAACAGGAGCAACAACAGCAGCAGAATCCAACATGAGCATGAACGAGTTGATGAAAGCTGTTAAAGAGCTTGAGACTCAGGTCACTGAAATAAATGATGCTAAGGATAGATTGGCCAAGTTGGAGACCAGTTATGATAAATCAAAAATGACAGTAGCAGAAAAACAAAGAGAAATAAAGGCCCTAGAGGCCAAAGTGAAAACTCTGGAAAAAGAGTTGCTGCTAGGTAAAACCCTAGCAAAAATAAAGAAGATTATTTGGGCCAAAATTGGCCAATCTATACAGGACCAATGGAGGTCCATTCAAGTAATTTTTGAGCAGGTTGGGCTGATAGATGTGGCTCATGTGGAAATACAGAGAGCCAGGATAGCCCTGGGAATAATGCCCAAGCAAGCCACCGGAATGATACATTTCCTCAATAATCGTACTAGAGAGGAACTAGCAGCTCTAGAAATAAGCAGCAGAACATTTACAATCCTGACAGCCAAAAAGGTACTGACCTTGAGGAATTTTATTCAAACTCTGGAGAGGAAATGTGAGGAGATGAAAGCAGAGATTGATGAATTTAGAGAAAAAATGACTATACTACAGGACAAAGGACTGCCAAGCCTAGTGACGGGCACAGGACAGCTGCTGTCATATAATCAGTATATGACAAGGATCAACAATTATGTTGAAAATCAGATAACAACATCCAGCAGCTCCACAGAAGAAGCAGGGCCTCCCTCTGGGCAGTCTCTCTATGACAAGCTAGAAAATCTGTTCTTTATTGAACATGAAATAAATCATCTGTTTGAGGTGCGTCCAAACTTCTACAGACATACAGAGGCAGATGAAACACTAGTGAAAATGAGGAGGCATCAGCTACCTCCAGCTGATTGGTGGCAAGCAATGCTGGAGATTTTGCCCAGATAATTCCACTTTTCTTTTTCCTTTTTGAGAAAAATCAAAGTTTTCAAGTCACGGTACAGGTCAGTAGGCAGGTCAGCAGGCAGATCAACACACAAGTACAACAAGCATCCATACAAGTGACTCACCAATGCACCCGGAAAACATGCTCAATTAACGCAGAGTTAAAGGCACAATTACATCGTACTTTCCAGAGCCATAAAGTCAAAAGATGTCTAACAGAAAGATAGCAGCTATCTCATCATTAAATGCTATATTTATGTTTTCATTTACTTTTTGTAAGAGAGTTGGTGGTGCAATTTATTGCACAATAACTCTATACTGAGATATTTTGTACCCTATTTTTGTATATATATCCCCTCAGATAACGCATTGAGGGTCGGTTGTAGTGTAATTCTTTCTGAAGAGATCTATTGTACTCTGGAGACATTTTTTGATAATACAAATTGCTGATGGAGATTCTTGGTTCTTAAGTTATCTGAAGATGGAAATGAATGGCTCTGTCTAGTTGCAGAATTCCTATGTCATTTGCTGAAGCAATAAGTTTCTCTGAACTGTGTATGTGTTTTCTGTGTATTCCATAATTCTTATGTTTCCATAATCTCAGTAAGTAGAGAAAAAGAATAGCCTAGGATTTGTTTTAAAAACTCTATGCTAAATCTCTATTTCTAAATATGTTTTCTTCTGGATTAGCCATAGATATGAATTCTTAATTGCTCATGTCTGAAATAATCCTGTCATGGTGAATATTGCTTAAGAATTCTTAACTGCTCTTAAGCCATACCTTCATGTTTCTTTATTTATCATAGTGAAAGATTCTTAATTGCCTTTCACTCACTAATTCCATAATTTCATCAAAAAATCTGGTAAATTGTTTCACATATGCCTAACTTGCTCTGCAACAACACTCTGTCTTCATAAATCCACTTTCAGTAGCACAAATACCTCAACTCCATTGCCAAATGGAACAAACTGTCCTATGATTTGTATCTCAGTTCTATCTGAATTCACCAACCCACCAAATTCAAACAAAACATTACACCATAACTAGCCTAAAAACATTCATCAACAAAGCTAAAATATAAAGAGATAGCCCTCTCTGGTTGCAGGTAGGCTAGAACCTGTAGCTAAAAGATTGGTCAGTGGTTACCTCGGCCGTATTCCCTTTAGGAAGCAGGGAACAACCTGAGTGATAATAGAAGGCAACAAAAGGAAATGAGGCTTCCACCATCAAAATAGAACTCAAACTCTAGTGATGAAAAAAGACTTTCCAAGAGGTCTCTAATCTCTTTTTAGATTTTCTCCAAGGCCTAAAATATGTTATAGAAATGAGAGAAAAGCATGTGATTCGAGTTGAGGATTTTTCCTAGGCTCAGACTATCATTTATGCTAAAAAAGGGTTTCCTTTAGTTTTAACAGGGTTTCCTATAGTTTTGACAGGAATTACTACAAGATTTCTTGGTTCTCACATAAAGACATTTTGAAGGTTCAAAGGTTTTCAATTGGTGGTGTTGAAAAATGTGCAACAAGAAATGTTAATTTAGAATGTGCTAAAAATAGACCTGCTAAAAATAGCATGTCTAAAAATAGTAGTTTGGCCAGTGAGGTCATTGGTCACATTGGGTGAGAGGTGAAACTGCTTAAAATATAAACATCTAAAAATAGCATTTCTAGGGCCCTTCCTATTTATAGCAGTCCCTAGTCTATCTATAGGAATTAAAATTAATTTTGGTCTTAACAACCATTGGAAATATTAATTAATTAATTCAGTCGAGTTAATTAGTTAAGGAAATTCAAATTTGAAGTCTTTGTGAGAATGCACATGAGTTGTCTCACTGATTGAGGAATTTATCCTTAATTTTCTCCATTGATTGAGGGAATAAGTATGAGTTCGATAATGACAAAATCTGTTGACTTAGTTCTAACTAGTCAAGCCCAGTTAGATTATTTTAACAAGTTGTTAAAATAATAAAATATAGTTTGTTAATGCTTGCATGCATGTGACAACTATTATTTTAGATAGCTGAGAATTCACTCATGGATAACTGTTGCATGCCAGTTCTGTCAGAGACCCAGCTGAGATCAGATGCGGGACAATGTATTATCAGATGCTTGACTATTTCTAGTAAGTAGTTTTTGCATGGTTGAGGAACTAGTGTCCTCAAGGATTGCGTAGTTGGACCATTGGTTAACTTGGTATGTTTGGAATTAATTGCATATGCTTTTGCTGTTATTTCTTAAGCAAGCTATTCAAGGAAATAGGGATTGGACCATAGGTAAAGCCTTTATATACAGGGCTTGGTTGGTTCATGAGACATATCTTCATATTTTCATAGTTCATTGAGGACTGAATAGCTTGAGAGCTAATTCTTTTTGTATTGTGAAGAGGATTTCCACTTGATTGATAATACATGGTTGGGGTTTTATGCTGGTACTTTCCCCTAGATATGTCTTGTGTTATGTGTGATTATTTCTTTTGATTAGTTATGCATGTTTCTACTTGATGTTGCTGATGAATTCGATTATGCTTCCGCTTAATGTTTTGTAGAAGTAGAACAAGTATTATGCTTTAGGACATTGCATATATCGGTTTGTCTTACAGGTGAAGTTTCTCTATGGTATCAAAGCATAGGTGATCAAGCAAGAACAATATACTAGCAGGAGAAATTTGAAGTTTATTATTCAGGATATAGGTCTGAAGTCTTATCACATATATTTCATCGATGGCATTCTATGGTTTGAGGCTTGAGTATGCCCTTGATGGTAGCTCAAACTATATAGCTTAGGAGGATCGCATGGAGGCAGTTTTGGAAGATAATGGCCTTAAGGATTTCATTGATCAAGAAATTCGTAAGCCCGTTGACAAAACTGAGCAGGTGGAATGGAGGAAGTGTGTGGCTAGAGCTAGGAGAATTATTTTGGAGGGAGTGCAAGATCACATTGTCTCGAGCCTCCATGGGAAGGAGACTCTGCATGCAATGTGGAAAACATTGAAAGATTTATATCAGAATAACAGTGATCAGAGGAAGCTGGCACTGAAGGACAAACTTCAAAATATCAAGTGTGAAAGGGATGAGATGATCTCTATGTATCTGACCAAGCTGATCACATGTAGGGATGAGATTGCAAGTGTAGGGGTCGTGACATCGGATGACGATATGGTGAGTGTAGCACTCCTTGGCCTTCCTAAGAGCTAACATAGCTATGAAAACTCGGTGAATGGAAGGGAGAAACTGTTAGATTGGGAACAACTATGGTCGGATTTGATGTAGGAGGAGATCAGACAGAGCATCAGAGATAGTTTTTCATCCATGCATGATGATGAGAACTATGCCTTAGTGAGTAAGGCGAAGACAGGGAAGGAGAATTTTTCTCTTTCTGAATATAGTTCTTCCAATGATGGGAAGAAAGTTGACAAATCGAAAGTGCAATGCTTTCATTTTCATGAGGTGGGCCATTATGCTGCAAATTGTCCACAGAGGAAATCCAAGAAGGGATCTAGGGAAGGATCTGAAGGTGAGGCATTTGCTTCATAGTTTGAGTTGGATTTCACACTCTTCGCATGCATGGTTTCATCCATGGTGGGAAGTGGTTAGTTTATTGACAGTGGAGCTTCTTTCCACATGACTGACGACAAGAGTTTGTTTCTAACTTTGGAGGATAAGGATATCCAGATACTCATAGCGATGGGTAATGATGAGAAGTATAATGTCTTAGGTGTAGGCATGGTTATTTTTTAGAGGGAGCATGGATCTCGCCTTACCTTGACCGATGTCAAGTATGTACCAGGACTGAAGAGAAATTTGGTGTCGATCGCGATGCTGGAAGATAGAGGCTATGATGTAATCTTCAGTAAGGGAAAGGTTTTCCTTAGACACACATCACTAGACAGGTGAAGTAGATTGGGTCACGGGTCAAGAACTTGAATGCTCTTGAGGTTCAAGATGCATGCAAAGGCTTGAGCAGCAAGGCAATTGATGGAGACTTTGTAGTTGAGAGGGAGGGTATATTACCTCTCAACATGTAAAGCCAGAAGAAGTCTCAGACGATTGTGGAGGAGACACGATTGGTGCAGCAGCTTCAGGAGGTTGTGGAGTAGCCACAACAGGAGAAGGTGGGATGAGACCGAGTAGAGAAATCTACTCATGCAGAAACCTCCAGTAGGGGGAAACTTCGAGCAAGGTGGGCAGAGGGATCACATACAACCATACCTCCAGGTAGGAGGTGGGGTGATATAGAGTGATCATCCCAAGGAGGAGGGGCAGGATCCTTGAGGTAACCAACCTCTTGGATGAGACCTTGCTACGAGAGTTTGGATGTGGAGTAGCAGGAACTGACCAATTAGGTAGAGACAAATGCAGATGGAGTGGCAGAGAGAGCGATAGTGCAGGGAATCCCAGGACAACGCATACCTAGCAGGTTGCAACAATGTGAGAGGCACAAGTGTTTTGCACAATGCTACGTGGCACAGAGAGGTGTGTAATGGTGCGAGATGCATGGAGATGTTGTAGTAGCATAGATGCCAGAGAAGGAGCACTTGTCAGCAGTAGGTAGAACTTTAGCATCAGAGTATGTTCCTAGCTCAACAAAGTGGTTATTTGGGAGTGTTTTTGTTCCAAGTGTTGTTGGAGCAAGTGGACTAGGTAGATGTGATGCATACAGAACATTCTAGAGTTATAGGATCGGATTCGAGTGAAAGCCTTTCTTATTTAGAGGGAGTGTTGAAAAATGTGCAACAAGAAATGTTAAATTTAGAAAGTGCTAAAAATAGACATGCTAAAAATAGCATGTCTAAAAATAATTGTTTGGTCAGTGAGGTCATTGGCCACATTAGATGAGAGGTGAATCTGCTAAAAATAGAAAGTTCTAAAAATAGCTTTTTTGGTCCCTTACTATTTATAGCAGTCCCTAGTCTATCTATAGGAAGTAAAATTTATTTTGGTCTTAACAACAGTTGGAAATATTAATTAATTAATTCAGTTGAGTTAATTAGTTAAGGAAATCTGAATTTAAAGTCTTTGTGAGAATGCACAGGAGTTGTCCCACTGATTGAGGAATTTATCCTTAATTTCCTCCACTGATTGAGGGAATAAGTATGAGTTCTATAATGACAAAATCAGTTTACTTAGTTCTAACTAGTCAAGTCCAGTTAGATTATTTTAACAAGTTGTTAAAATAATAAAATATAGTTTGTTAATGCTTGCATGCATGTGACAACTATTATTTTAGATAACTGAGAATTCACTCATGGATAACTTTTGCATGTTAGTTCTGTCAGAGACCTAGTTGAAATCAAATGTGGGACAGTGTACTATCAGATGCTTGACTATTTATAGTAAGTAGTTTTTGCATGGTTGAGGAACTAGTGTCCTCAAGGATTGTGTAGTTGGACCATTGGTTAACTTAGTATGTTTGGAATTAATTGCATATGCTTTTTCTATTATTTCCGAAGAAAAGTACGCAAGGAAATAGGGATTGGACCATAGGTAAAGCCTTTATATACAAGGCTTGGTTGGTTCATGAGACATATCTTCATATCTTCATAGTTCATTGAGGATTGAATAGCTTGAGAGTTAATTCTTTTTGTATTGTGAAGAGGATTTACACTTGATTGATAATACATGGTTGGGGTTTTATGCTAGTGCTTTCCCTTGGATATATCTTGTGTTATGTGTGATTATTTCTCTTGATCAGTTATGCATGTTTCTACTTGATGTTTCTCATGAATTTGTTTATGCTTCCGCTTAATGTTTTATAGAAGCAGAACAAGTATTATGCTTTAGGACATTGCATATATCTGTTTGTTCTACATGTTAAATTTCTATAGGTGGAACAAGGTAGCATAAAGTTGATATGGATGTGGAAGACCTTTTCAAACTCAAAAATATTCAAGAACCATCTTGAATAAGGGGAAGAAGGCAAACTAATGGTCTCAAGAAACAAGGATTTTTCTTTGCACAAATATTATTTTGTTATTGTACTCACAGAAATTACAACCAAGATTCTTAATGCACAAGAGAGAGGCCACTAGGGCCATGAATGAGATATAATGAGGTCACTAAGTTTCTAAGAGGATGAGCAACACTTTCAGCAGCGGGGTATGATGGGCCTCTAATTAGATATAAATTAGGGCCCATGCCTCTAAATTAAACATAAATTAAGGCCAATAACCATCCTTCAACATATTAAACCTTTTTTTTGCATTAGATAATGTATTATTAACTTTAATATATTCATTGGGAAAGTTTATAAATAATTGCATATTTGTGCCTAATATTATTTATTTTTTGGAATATTATGAGAATATTGGGCAAATTATGAAGATTTGGAGGAGGAGTTAATTTAGGGACTTGCTATCTACTACAGAAGGATCACTATTAAGTAATAAATCAACAAGATATTATGGAATTATGGCACATATTGTGGAACTCCAATGATTGAGAAAATCTAGGAATGTGTTTCCTGCATTTAATGCAGATTCCTAGTATTGGGAACTAGATCCACTAATCAAGGGATTTTGTTGGGGAAAGCTCCCTCCTTTCATGGCGAATGATTTCTAATCATTATTTATAAGTACCAAGTCAAATTTTCATCTCGGGAGATTTTCATTAATGTTCTTGTGGAGAGAACTCGTATTTCTGCAGCTCCATTGTATTTTCTTGTAGGGATGTAATTGTATTGATGAAAATAATGAAGATTGGTGTCATGTTCAGCTTATAAATCTTGTTCTCCTCCATAGGTCTATGAGTTTCCTTGGGCTTGGCCATACCAGGAGCTTTAGAGCCCTCTTGTGTCATTTTACTTCCTTCTTTTCACTTTTTCACATGTATCTTTTGTTTTTATTTCTTTATATTTCTGCATTTAGTATTAATAATTTCTTGTTGTAGGATTGGGTTAAATGGTTTATGTAAGTTCTTTTGCAGGATCAAAAGTATCATTTCATCCTTGGAAAAAATTTGGAAGGTCATAGTAATCATTGAGCTACTTGGATTAGTCTTCTTATTCTCAATTTTAGATTTTTGGAACTCCTTTGTAGCGAAGAACAATAAATTTCTTCTATTTTTTACAGCATGCTAACAAGCTTAAATCAAGTTGATTCCACTTGTATTAGATAAAAAGATCATTCTATTTCATAACAAAATTTATCCCATTTCATTTTCACTTGATTAAGTTAGGTATTTGATGGATTTACTAGCTCACTAGTTCTCAAATTTTTTATTTTTAGACTAGTAATTTTCTACTATTTTTTAGCATGGGTTAATAGAGGTCTTTTTAAGCGATTCCACTTGGAATGGAGACCTAAAAGATCCTAGTCAATAACTAAATTTGTCCCATCCAATTTGAATTTAATTTTCTTGGTCATTCGATGAATTATAATTTCGTATAGTAAATTTGTAACATCTTGTAGTAAAACAGGGGATCCTATAAGAGAACTAGTACATCCTATAAGAAATCTTGTAGCGGCCTTTTTTGAGTCTGAATTTAGAAAAGTCATCATTGAAGCGAAGATTAGGCCTCTACTTTACCTCCATTCCATCAAGACCATTTTAACCCTCTTTCTCCATACCTGTCTCCTCTTACAAAGAACAAGTGAGGATTAGCATTTGCATTTATAAAACAAAAAGATTAAAAAAGAGTTCTTTTATATTCACGCATGCACATAATAATTAATACTCACTAGATCAGACTCCATGCTCAGTTAGTTTAAATCATCACATGTGATAAATAGGGTTAAGTTAGGTTTCTTTTACATTTAGTTCATGATCTTTATGCAATTAGAATATGTTTCTTTCCTTGTACTTTATTTTTTGCAATAGGTTAAGGTTTCCATTTCAAGCATTTTGTTTTCTGCAATTAGCTTTGGATTTGCTTTCAGTACATGCATTACATTACATCATGATAAGAAAGGAAGGACACACTGGATACTACACATATAGTGCTGATACCTCTTAAGTTTGTACGAACCCCGGGTTGATAATTAAAGTCGGTAGCCTTGGGAGTTGCAATATTCTTGTTGTAATATCGAGGCTCATAATTGATGTCAAATGATGCCAAAGCAAGTCATGGGTTGGTTAAGTTCAATTGTAGGCATGATTTTTGGAGCAAATAATTTGGAGCCATTTTTACTATAGAATATTAGATCATGTGACTTTGGAAATGAAATAGATGGATGCTAATTAGAAAGAAATTTCTAATGATATAATGAAGTTTGGAAAATGATTCCTAGGTCAAAAGATATCACCAGTAAAAGTTGTAAGGTCAAAAGTCAAAATTTTGGTGTTCTAGAAATGGGCTCTACAACATAGTTAGCATATATGTGGAAAGGGTAGCCATATGGGCTCATAGGTGGATTAACAAATTCTTAGGAAGAATTTCATGGGTCCTTCTTTGGACACGTAATCTTAGTGGATGTTTTCCCTAGCCATTAGCTAGTACGCCCAAGGTAGAAGACCCAATGATAGAACCAATGAAATGATGTGTCATTTTATAGGTTAGTAGAGGCAATTGTGATTGGTGAGTGGGGAACCCAACATGACATGTAACCTCTCTAGTTTCTCCATGGTGCCATCATTTGAAATTTGAAGGTTTATTTCTAGAGAGACATAACAAGGGAAATGGGAAAGTTTCCATTGATGCAACTAAAATTCCCATCTTGAACTTTAAAATTTAAAATGTATTCACCAAAAAACACAGGCCTAGGACCCTTGCCTCCATAAAATGACAACGAGCCTTAACAATGTCAATAAATCATAGGAGGACACCTAGCATGATTTGGTTGCATGGAAGTGATAATGAGGATCCATGACAACAAAGTGATGTCAACATGACATGGGCCTATTAGAGGATGACATGTGGCATGCATTTTTGGCATTTCTAGGGGGCCAAATGGGCCAAAAATAGGCGACACATGGCACCCTTTGGAGCATGACATGTGGCAGTGAAGTATAGGTGATAGATGAGTTGGCATGGTGGCACAAACACATAATCCTGGATATTTTAAACTGAGCAGTAGACGACACGACATTACGATGGTATACATGTAATCATGGAAGTTTATTTGATTGGCCTGTGACTGCAATGGGTGGTCCCATACGGACACATCACCCAAACAAGTTAACCCAAATGGGTTCCAAATGAGATGTAAGTTTTATCTCCGAGGTGATGAAGGATCTGGATGAGGTGGCATATAGGTTGGTGCAAATGTGTACTAGTGGAGTAATTAGAAGGTGGGAAAGCAAAGAAACATGACCCCCATGGATAAATATTGAAAGAATTCAAACACCCTCCGTTGTATTTTGTTAGGGAAATAACACCGATGGTTAAAATTCTCTTCTAAGATTCAGTCTTGCATGGTTTCATGTGACTGAGAGTGTATGTGTAAGCTTACTTAACATGAACGAGTCATAAACACATGGTACATTCGGTGTTATGTGCCAAATTTGGTGGTTTGGCACTGAACTAGTAGCGTGTTAAAAGTTGGAATAACACACATGAATGAGTTCGAAACTATTTGGAAGCATGAACATATTTAGTGGTATATTTGGTAGTTTGGAAAAATCTAGGAGTTCACAAAAAATAGAATTGCAGATAAAAGCCTGTTAAATCCTGTAAAAATTCAAGAATTGAAGAAATTGTCAGTTTAAGTCATTTTTTCATATCAAGAAAACATAATAGAGATTAAGGATAATGCACTCTAAGAGGACTTAACAAAACTAGAAGAAACAAAAGACAAGATCAAAACATCATTTAAGTGCAATAAAAGAGTTGAACTTAACCAAAGATAAATCCTAAAAATATCAGCAAGAAGGTGGTTATAGTTGTTATTATTGGCGAATTGTTTAGATACAAGAGATTGAAAAAGGTGATGATTACTTGTGTGATTGAGGAGATACTTATTTTTTGATGAAAAAGGGTGGCATTCATGATTTGAGTTTGAAAATGTGATGAAAGATGAATCAAGGAGGTCAAGAAAGTCAAAGATTTAATTTCAAGGGTTGTAACTCCTTCTAGTAGTGGTTGGTAAATGATCAGGGATTTGATCTCTTTTCAGTGGTTGCTGATAAATCAAGGATATTAGCTCCTTTCAATAGCATCTGATAAACTAGGAAGTAGTAGCTTCCTTTAAGTTGGAGCCTAAAAAACAATAGTTTAAGGGTTGTAGCTCTGAGGTGGGTTGAAGTGTAAAAATTTATGTCAGAACAAGTTGAATATTGCCTATGTAAAATCATTTGGACAAAATATTGAATTATTTTTGTGTTTCATATATGATTCTTGTGTTTGTGATTACTTGAATTGTATTAAAGAGATTGTTGGTGTTCTACTATTCTATGCTTTGTGAAGGAAAGTTTTTAAAATTTTCACTATATTAATTCACCCACCCCTTGTTGACAAGGATAATCCTCTCTGTTGACAGAGACGATCCCTCTAGCCTAATGAGTAGGTCTACAAACTGAAGGGACAACCAACTAGACATCTTGCTAGATTATAATTGAAAAGTAGAACAAGAGAGGTGGCCTACCTTGCTCTGATGTTAATTTGATTTCCTTTGTTGAGATCCTCGAACTGCTTGTGTCACGGACTTGTTCCTGCTTCTTCCAGTGCTTATGTACCTGCACAAGTGACCAAAATACAACAAAGAATGGAAAAACTAATATAAAATCCAATAATAACCTACTTAGCTAGTCAAGGAATGCCAAGCCAATACATACATGAACATATATATTTTGGGAAGATGAACCAGCAATTGTATTATTATTTAAAGAATAAAGGGGAGCTTACATCCCTAGCCTTAATGTTGAAAGGCTCTCCTTGAGTGGTAACCTAATTCCAAGATAAGAAACTCTCCAGCACTCCTCCAAGTCTAATGAATAATGTTTAAGCACAAGCTCAACATAGGGGTGGGAATGGACATTAATAAACCTGAGCACCCATTTGGGAATGGGAGAGGAGGAATTTTTAGGCTGGGCGAGGGAGTTAGGCCTCTTCCAATTATGGTATTAGGCCCAAGTATCAAGGAAGTAGTTCATAGGGATGAAACCAAGAGGTCAAATTAGGAGGATTTAACCTCATCCATTCAAAACCACCTCCATCTCGCCACTCTGGAAGCTTCTATATCACAAAGCTTCTCATCCTCTTTGGGAAAACTTCCTTTTTTGGACCATCATGAGTATGAGAGGGAACACAACGATGCCATCGTTGGATTAACAAGGTGCAACAAGCGATCATCACGGTTTTGAGATTGATAAGGGTGATGACTCTCATTTTTAGGGTTTCATGAACCATTTCTTCAGGGAAAGCTCAAGGAATTTTCTAAGCAAATTTAAAGGAGGGATCTGAGTTGTATACATGGATGACTATACTATATAATGGTCATGTTTCGAGCACTTCGAGGTATGTCACAGGGAAGTGCAGGAGGTGTGACAAAATAGTGTGTAACAAATTCCCTTTAAAGGATGAAGGCAGAACAAGGAGTAATGGCTGAGGTGCTTTACGAGCTCTTTCAAGGACGAGGACACACACTGTTAAGAGGCCTGCAAATCAAGGACACATGTACATATACATATCTGATCAAAACATGAATCCATGACATGGGCACAACCATTTGAATGATGAATACTATATGATTAGATCCATGGCATAGGCGCAACCGTCCAATATAGAAGAATAATTTATAATCTAACATCTAAGGCATTGATGCAGCCATATGATATAGAAGGATCATCATAAATGTAAAGTCCCCACGGTATGGTCACAGACATTTGTATAGTAGAAACATGTGTATAATCATGAATAAAATATAACTCCATGCAGCCTGAGTTATATCAGACAAAACTCAGGGTGTTGCGCTCCATCATGACCCGATTAATGTACGAATCCTATCATGCGAATAAATGTGTTGAAGTCGAACATGCTAGAAAACAACCTGATTGCTGGACAATGATATGTACCATTAATAGGTACGAGAGAAACCACCAATAATGATAATGGTTCTCAAGGTACAACAGTACAATCCGTGAATGTGATAAGGAGCTAAAGTCGAACACTCATGGAGTCATCCGATCGAAGGACAATGACGAAAACCTATCATGGGATGCAAAGAACTTGCCATTAAGGCATGGAAGCTCTAACGTACTAAAAGGGAGTTCTTAAGTCATCTTCTTAGATAATAAGCTGAAGTTGATAGGAAGTGACCCATCGAAGGAGGGTCATAATGATTCCCTCATCATCGACATGAAACAAGAAATAAAGTGGAATGAAATGAGTAGAATCCAAGACTATAGAAAAAGATTAGACAATGTATAGGTATTAAAATGTAGATAGGACTTCTCTTGAACATATTGGTGACACGACTTCGGAGTGTGGAAGCATTAGACTTAGTATAGGACCAAGGGTCATAATGACGAGGCATAATAGTCAAATGAGAGGCAAAATGGATTACCCAAACCTAGAAAGACAACTGACTGAGCGAGGATATCCCAAATGCGACACGAGAGAAGAAGAGTGTCATGTTCAAGAGTGACATGTTGCCTATAGAAAAGATGTTTCATATTCATTTTTTCCCCAATATTTCTAGCGAGTACCTCTTTATTTTTAGAAATTGCAACCTATTCTTATTTTACTATATATTTATTCTAAAAAATTGTGTCAATGTAAAAACACCTTAATAGTTTTGTTAAGTGTTATGTTTCCTTATCAATATATTAATATATTTACCTTCTCCATTAATATATCCATTTTCTTCTTTTCTCCTTTGTTATATTATGAAATCCTTGAATAGTGATGCCAAAAAAACTCATGAATGTATAATAAAAAGGTTTCAATACTTTAGGACCTATAGTGGCAATGCAAACAAGCAATATCTATAGTATATCATAACATTATTCATGTCATTTTTAACTCCTTATTACATAGATTATTGGCCTTAACACCATTTAGACTGTAAAAAAATTAGAAACATATACTTTATGGATTAAACATTGAATTAAACAAAAGATTACTAGCACAAAAGATTTCAAGAAAGAGAAACGTGAGCGTGCATTGCTGAGGTGCAGTTCTTGTGCTTTCCACCCTATTTAGAGGATGAGTGTTGCACAAGAGAACAGAGAGGGCTGGTAATGCGAAGCGAGAGGCCGGATGCTTCTTATTGATGAAATGCGGTTAAATGTAATACATTCAAAATTGGAAAAAATGGAGATGTTTCATAGGTAATCAATAACATCGATGCTTCTTATTGATGAAATGGGGTGAAATGTAATACATTCAAAAATTGGAAAAAAAATGGCGATGTTTCCTAGGTAATCAATAACAACCATCCTCGGTGAAATGAAATACATTCAAAATTGGAAAAAAATGGCGATGTTTCCTAGGTAATCAATAACAACCATCCCCTAATACAACGGATTGGGCGTAAATATATGAATGACCAAAAATTATTCCAAAAATGGCGATGTTTCATAGGTCATCAACAAGAAAAACCATCCCCTAGAAGGCCTTTGGCGTAAATATATGAATGACCAAAAAAATCCCAAAAATGGCAGTGTTTCCTAGGTCATCCATAAAAAAAACCGTCCCCTAATAGAAGGCCTTCGGCCTAAATATATGAACGACCAAAAATATTCCAAAAATGGCGATTTTTCATGGGTCATCAATAAGCAAAACCATCCCTAATAGAATGCCTTCGTCATAAACGTAATATATGAATGACCAAAACTATTCAAAAAATGGCGATGTTTCATAGGTCATCAATAAGAAAAACCATCCCCTAATAGAAGGCCTTCGACGTAAATATATGATGGCCAGAAATATATGAAGTTAGTTTAGGGAATTTTGGTTAGATAGAGTCGAATAGCTTTATTTAGAACGATGGCGTTAGTTATGATTCCTAGTACTGCAAACACGATGAATTTATTAAATAATTTGAATACATGAATGACCAAAAATATAGGGGGTTCTTTGAGGGAACCCAGTTAGAACCCAGTTAGAGTGCAATTTATCACTTTATATAGAACAGTGGGCTGATGCAAAGTAGCTATTTTCAAACATACATTTATACTTCATGACGGCCATCAGAAGTATTGGGGCATTCAACCATTTTTTTATCAAAACTGAATACTTTTCTGTTTCTATTAGCTGTAAGTTTCACAACCTCTTCTGTGTTGCCAGGAGCTACTTCAATACGCATCCCTTTAGATAAAGGAGTAGATTTCGGTACTACGTTTGATGTTCAGCAGTATCGTGCACCCGATACCTGTTGTACGTTTGATGCTCCGCCGTATGGTGATGAACAATGATTTGCTGCAATCGATCATCGTCGTACATTTGATGATGAGCAGTTTTGTGAAGCCGATTACTGTCGTACATTTGACAATGAACAATTTGGTGAAGCCGATTACCATTGTACATTTGACGATGAGCAGTTTGATGCAGCTGATAACCATTGTAGGTTTGATGATGACCAGTTTGGAACAACCCATTATGATATTATGTTTAACGCTCAGCAGTATGGTGAGGACAATTCCAGTCCTATGTTTAATGATCAGTGGTTTGGTGTAGCCCCTTCCAATGATATGTTTGATGGTTGACAGTATGGTCCTGCCGATTCCGGTAATAAGCTTGATGGTCAGCAGTATGGTGCGGTCGATTCCGTTAATAGGTTTTATTCTCGGTAGCATGGTGCAACCAATTCCCATGTTACGTTTAATTTTCTGTTGTATGGTGCAAGAGGTGATGGCGCCACTTAGAATAGCAAGGTGAGAGGTTGAGTTATATCAAGAAAGCATAATAACAAGTTTATTTATATATTTTTAACTAGCATATATATTTATTTTACTTATGGAACTAATAAGAGTTTAGAGATTAATTTTCTTAAGGTGTAAGGTGTAAATCTTAATTATGGAATTAACAAGAGTTTAGAGATTAAATTTGTTAAGGTGTGGAGTGAAAATTTATTTTATAATGTAAAATTATGTAGTTTTAAGAGTATATATTTATTTTAATTATGGATCTAGTAAAAGTTTAGAGAGATAAAATTTCTTGAAGTGAAAATATATTTTATAATGTAAAACTAAAAAATTATATTGCAAACCCAAAAAAAAATTGCACCTCTAAAGAATTGAATCTACTTTTATCTGCACCATAAATACATTTTATAATAATTTTAATTGTCAAAGGCTCCTTATTTCAAGTTAAGGTGGATGAGCTGACGTTTTTCTTATTTTTTGAAGTGAAGGTTTAGATTAATTCTCAAGGGAACATGCTCACCATATTCTTAGTCTTAATACTTATCAAAAGTTGTAGCATATTAAAGAGTTTGTTAGGTTGCATTGATTTTTAGTAAATTTCTTATGGTTTTGAGATTATTCTAATTTCATATTCTAATTATATGGGGAGATAAATATATAAGAAAATTTTATTTAGCAAAATCATCGTCGACCCATAAGCTTTTTTTACATGGTTAATGAATTAAATGTATACATTAGTAAAATATTCTTCTAGTTACATGTTGCAATATTTTTTTTTCCTTATAGTTATAAATTTTGAGATCTACCAATCACATTAATATTTTAAATATACTTGATAGTAATATGTATATTTATTATATTATTATATTAGATACTTTATTTTATAATTTAAAAAAATTAAATTAAATTAAAAAAAAATATAAAAAATGAACTCTCGCTCAAAAATTTCATTGTTATATCCAGGCTTTTCTGGCCGCTTGGAATGCAGCATGTTCTTATGCTTGACCATCTAGGATCTATATACCAAAATGAAATTTTATGCTGGCTCCAGTAGTATTTACAGGAGCATGTAAAAGTAATTGTATAACTGTGCAGGTAAGGAGGCAGTAAGGTTTGTTGTTTTTGGGTAAGGGAGCCGAGCTGCTTGGCTAGAGAGCACATGTCTGCATCCTATAGGTAACTTCCATGACACCCACTGTTTTTCAGTTTCTATCAGTGGCATTCTATCTACACTTTCTAGGATGATGACGGATAGTGATTATCTCTGAGATATCATTGGTTGTTTGGCTTAACTCCCCTCTGAACGTGTCTCTTCCGGTGTCACCATCCCTTTGGCATTTCTGTCAAGCCTATGGATGGGTTACTGCATGCAACCTAAAATGTGGCATGACCTTCCACTTTCGTCCCTCGTTTCGACGTTTGGCTTTTTTCTTACCTTCTTGCATCTCCCTCTTATCAACTATATTGTTTCCATTTCCTGACTGTTGTTGGAGGTTTAGACTCTCTGCCTGGCCACCTCCTGTTCTGAGATATTGTCTTTGGCCTGGGCCACAAGTCTACCCTCACAATTGTGGATTTTCCTCCTGTTTCTTAGATTCATCCCACATTGGGCGCATCTCTCGAACTGGTCCATGGTGCTCTCCACCTGATATGCTCGTGGTTCAAGTCAGACATTTATGCTTCTGTTGTTTTTCTATAAATTTTTGAAATATAAGCTTACAAATATGGTATAAGATTTTGGATTGTTTTAATAGTTTTATAGCACATCTCCATATTTCAAATTTCACTTTCTTCATATTACGCTCTACTCTGGTTTTAAATATATATGTCTGGGTCTGAATTCTTAAGCTAGTGGGGTACAACTAAAAAATTCCTCAAGAGATTCGTTATCATTTCCAAACCATGTTCTGATTTTCGATTCAGAATTGGTTCATGGTGGTGTGTGTATGAGATATATTGTTGCTGCATTGTCTGCTCAGAAGTGTCTTCCTGAGGTTGTTTCTCATCAGGGATCATATGCTAGTTTCATCATTTTCAAGTGTCGGAGAATTTGAATTTATTGGTTTTCCGTTTTTTGTTGGCTGGGACATGCTGGGACATCTACTCTCCCTGATCTCTGATTAATTTCCCACAACCACTTCCCTATCTTCTACAGATGATTGAAGTTTCGCATTTATATACCTATCAGTAGTAAAGTTTCTGGTGTCTAATGTCTTACATCACTGGTAGTCATTCCCCTATCTCTCTTTTAGAGCCCATCCTTTTTCGGACTATTTTGTACTGCTTTCTTTGACTATTTTTGGTCCTATTCCCTTTTGATATAAGACCTGGAGGTACTTGATTTACCTGCATATCTCTGGTGGATCTATTTTTGGTTTTTGAGAATTAGTATCTGTTCTCATGCATGGGTATCCCATCAGACCAATCCATGGCATTGGCATTGGTTCGAGCAACCATTGACACAGAGAATCTAAACGTCAGCCAGTTTGCAAAATCTAAATGGAATGCCAAGCTGTATGCTGACATCATTCCATCGTCTCAGCAGGAACAATCCTCCAAGGGTGGTGGTCCTGATTCTCACCTGAAACATTGACCATACCGTCTGGTCAAGACCTCTCCCCCACCTAACTCCATTAACTTGGATGGCCCTGTTTTAGCTCATAGAATAACAAGCCTGCAAAAGAGAGCCTTAGTGGTTCGCTGGTTTTTCCGTCGATGGAGGAGGCACAAATTAGAGATTGGATTTCTGCTAGATGGGCTCCCCTGATTGGCTATTCCCCTACCATTGTTCGGCTTATGAAAAATTGGTATAGTTTACATTTCCTACGAGACCATGACTTGGAATTCATTTTCTCAATGCCATGGGTTCGAGATCGAAGTTTTTTGGCATTATATAGGTGGTATATTGGACTTAATCCTCTCAGGAGTACTCCTCAAGACAATTATATTTGGTTGAAGCTGCCAAGTTTGCCCATCGAGCTATCAACCAAAGAATCTATGGAAAAAAATCGGTAATGCTGTTGGTAGATTCATCTACATTGATCCTAGAAGCATTGGCACTAAGGACAAGCACTTAGCCTAGATCCTTATAGAGAAATCTTTTAGGGGAGTTTTTTGGAGTCGATTGATCTAAATTGGAACATGTCATATGTCCACCAGCATTTGTATTATTGGGGAGTACCATTCAGGTGCTCAACGTGTCACAGAACTAGTCATATTCTCCCGCAATGCCCTCGGCATCATGCTATCAGACATCATAAAAAGATACTTTCAGAAAAAATAGCCGGAGCATCAAATGCAGGTGTTATAAAGGAACAACCTCTCTTTGATGCCCCTTTTCTTTCTTCATTTGTTTTTATATCCCTGCTCTCCCCTCATAATGGATGGCCCATGGATAAACCTTCTCGTCACTTGTGGGCCCAATCGTTATCGGCGGACCATCCTAGGTGGGAAGATGATCCTATTGTATGTCGGCCTCAGTCAGCTCTCACTCCCAATCTACATTCTCAGCCTTTCATGTTAGCATATTTCGACACATAGGAATAGTTAAGTTCAACTTGGTCTAGTATAGAGTTAGGTAAAGTGTGTTTCTTTACCGTTGT
>APFE030031659.1:0-11715 GCA_000404065.3 Pinus taeda
CAAGACGACGAGATCTTCGCTTTGGCCCTAGTTCTAAATCATTCTGATCACTTTTGATTTTCGAGCTTCCATCAACCCTCTTTGTCTTGTGTGTGTCTTTGGAGCCACCTAGATCAATGAAGTGGAGAAATTAGCACCATATTTTATCCAGTTTTCAATATCCTTATAGGCCATATATTTGCCTCAAATAATCAATGACCAGATGCTCTTATTAGTCAATCCTCTCCACGGGCTCTTTCAAATAAGTGTTCGATTAAAATAGACTGCATCTAATATTTCCCATCTCCCATTGTCAACATATTTGACAAGAATAGACAGTAGGATGAGATGGTTCTTTCTAGGAGTGTTTGAGCCAAACCAAAGGAATCTAGCCAAGATAACATCAATCTTCTTTATAATGGCCATCGACAACATATATAAGTGCATCCATAAAACATATATAGACTATAATATGGATATGATCAAATAAGTCTACCCCCCATGGTAAGCCACCTGTGGGACCAATGGTTTATTTTTTGCTCAACTTTTTAAATTATCCAACCCCAGTCTGAAATATGATAGCGATTTGGTTTGATGTGAAAACCAAAGTAGGTGAACTTAAAGTCTAATGACTGGGCAGTAATCCCAAAGAGTTGACTAATCTATTTGTCATCTCCCACTTCCTCATGATCAGCTATAAGGTCAAATTTATGAGAATTCATGTAGAGGCCAAAAGAAAATCCAAAGGAGGTGAGAATATGGTGAAAATGTTGCCATTCATAGATAAATGTCACACCTCCGAAAAGGAGGTCATCCACAAACATCAAATCTGAGACATTTATATGTCTAGTCATTTTAATGCCTGCAATCAAACCTCTGTCTCTATAGTCAACAATCCTCTTGCTATGCGCTTCCATGACAAGTTAAAAAAGTATGGGAGACAGAGCGAAACCCTAGAAAAATCCTCGGAAAGATTTGAAAAATGAAGTAGGTAATCCGTTGATGAGAATAGCAAAATTAAAAGAATTTACACATGCCATGATCCATTTGGCATTATGAAGAGAAATTCTAATTTTGTAAAGGATTAATCTCAGAAATTCCCAATCAACGCTATCAAAAGCATTGCTAATATCAATTTTCATGAGACATGCAAAGTGCCTCTTCACCTTAATAAAGTATAGACATTCTTGTGCAGTGGCCACTGCGTCCTGGATCTGTCACCCCTTTAGAAACCTAAATTACTCCAACGAAATGTGAAAAACTAGATAGGATTTAAGCTTGACTGCGAGGACCCTAGAGATTAGCTTATAGACAACATTACAAAGGGAGATGGGACGAAAATTGTGAAAAGTTATAGGATGCTTCATCTCGAGAATTAGAGCGATAAATATTGCATTAACGGCTCCCATGATATATCCCTTTTCCTTGGATTCCTCCACCACAGCTAGAATGTATTTGGACATAATATCAAAGAATTGTATATAAAGTTCAACCCCCCACTCGTTCAGGCCATGACTCTTGTCCCTAGCACATTCATGTAATACACAGTGTATTTCCTCAATTGTAGGAGGCTGACCCAAAACTACATTCTCTTCTTCATGAATCATTGAAAGCAATAAATTAATGAAATCCATTTGTTCCCAGAAAGAGTGGCCTCTGGTTGAGAAAAGGCCTCTGAAATTTTGATAGGAGAACTGTTCAAAGGCCTTTTGTTATTCTCGGTGCATTCAAATGTATCAAAAGTAACTTGTATTGTTTACTTGGGAACTTCTTTATGTTATGATTAATTAATATGGGAACTTTATATAGAATTGCATTCTTTGTAGAGGTTACTTATTGTAGCATTAATTCTCGTCTGATAAAACACATCTGATTCATATACTTGTGCAATTATCAAATATCTTGGTCTATAGCAATCACTACCAGTTCTTGGTTTCTTGATTCCTCCAATTTTAAAAGAGATTACTTCCAATTCTCTGGAGGGTAGGCGAGACCTAGCCTCCTACTGAGTACTTAGGTATAATTATGTACATAAATAAGGATTGATCTCGTTTTGGATTTCTGGCCTAATAATATGATCTAACATGTTTCAACAATATATTTACTATTACTAATATCTTACACAGATACTTATACTATAACATAAAGAGGAAGCTTTCTTCACATTTATTTTCACATAAACCCTTAATTAAAGCTTTTCCATTAGAAATTTTTAACTTATTTCCATTCTGTTAATTTACAAAGAACCTCAAAGAAAATGTCTTCATCTAATCATTAGTTGCAAAATAGTTCCATAGATTCCTATCATTTATAGTAACAATTCTATTATGAAAGACACATTAATATCATGAAATACTTATTTGTTAGGGTTGAAGTTTTTAGGGAATTTACAAGGAGAAAGACCACTCCTATAAACCAATGAGAATGGAAAGTGCGTCAAATTCTCCCCCTGAGCCATTTTTCCATGCCTAGAACAATTGCTTGAAAATGACCTAACAAGGTATGTTCAAAGGCATCGAGAATGTACATGTTATGTAACCAGCTCACAAAATAGAATAAAAAATAGATCAACGCCTTCAAAATTAGCCTCTTCGGGGGGGGAAACCTCCTTTACGTTACACAAATGAACAATTCTTGGATGATACAAATGACAAAACCTCTTTTCTATATATAGGAGTCTAAGGGGTCATAATATAATCAAAGCTGGCATAAAAATAATAATAGAAGGGCACAACAATAACAATAGTGGGCGCCTATGGGGCACAGTAATAACAATATGGGGACAATAGGGGCACAACAATAACAATAAGGGCTACAATGAAAATAGTAATGGGGGAATCACTAGTATTATAGTGACCTAACATGCCCCTCTCCTTCAAAAAAGTGTTGCCCTCAACGCTTGAGTAGTTCTAGATGCTTCTGTATAAAATTCTCATCCTCCCATGTGGAATATTTAGTGGGTAAGCTCTTCCACTTGATGAAATACTCTGAAATTGATCAATTTCGTAGCTGTCGAGTTCTTGTTTTTGTGACTGCTTTAGGTTCCAATATGATTTTTCCTTCCTCATCAAGTTCTAGCTATATTGTTTGAACTGGGAGTTTTTCACCTATAACCTTCTTTAAGCATGAAACATGGAAAATTGGGTGCACTCAGGAAGCTGCAGGAAGCTCCAATTTGTATGCCATAGTACCATCTTTTGCAACACTTTGTACGGACCATAATACTTTGTTATAATTTATTATCCTTCTCAGTTTTTTGAGTGACATTTATATATATGTTGTAGACGTAGGAATATCCAGTCACCTACATCAAAACTTATTTCACTGCGATGTTGATCTTCCTGTTGTTTCATTCTATTCTCCGTCAAAGTGAGGTTATCTTTAGAGTTGGAGAACCTATTGTTGATGCTCGATTGTGATCTTCCATTACTTGAACTTTATAATTTTCTCTTAAATATGATGTGATGGACAGGTGATGATATCCATAAAGTGCCATAAATGGGGTCATTTTTGCTGTAGTATGGAGGAAGTCTTATACCACCATTCAGCCGGAGGCAACCATTTGACCCATTATCTTTGTTTATCATATACAAAGAAACAAGATATCCTTCAAAACATTTTTTTACTATCTCAGTTTTCCCATCAGATTGAGGATGATAAGATGAGCTATGAGTTAACTGAGTACTGAGACAAGAAAACAATTTTGTCCAAAAATTTCCAGTGAAAATGGGATTTCGGTCGCTTACAATAATCTTTGGGTTTCTATGTAGCTTTTGAATTGTTTCCATAAATGTAGTAAAAACTATACTTGCTTTAAATGGATGTGATAATGCACAAAAGTGGGCATACTTGGTAAGTCTATCAACTACCACCATGATGACACTCTTTCCTTCAGACTTGGGTAAACCTGTGATAAAATCCGTTAAAACCTCCTCCCAACGTTGGCTTGGAATGGATAAGGGTTGTAATAGACCTGGGGTCTTAATTGTTTCAACTTTATTTTGTTGGAAAACCAAACATTCCGCCACAAACTTTGGAATATTTGATTTAAGGCCATCCAAAAAAAATTCCTTCTTAACCTTGTGGTAAGTTTTTAAAAATCCTGAGTGCCCTCCTAAGGGAGAGGTGTGCAATTCCATAAGAATATTTTGTTTGTGTTGGGAATTATTACATAGGTATAAAAGATCTTTGTAGCATAACAAATCATTTTTTTTTCAGCTAAATGTATCAGATGTACTGGGATCTTGTTGTAACTTTTGAATAAGTTCCCACACTTCTTCTTCATTCTTCCATTCATCCCTTGCTTCGTTTATCCAATCTGGTTGGATAATAGAAATGGCACAAAGAAATGCTTCCACATCCTCATCCTTTCTTGAGAGTGCATCTGCCACAACATTTTTCTTCCCTTTTTCTAGATGATTTCAAATTCATATCCCAACATCTTTGTGACCCATTTTTGTTTCTCTTCTAAAGATAATCTTTTTTTTTTAAAAGTATTTAAGACTATCATGATACGTTTTTACCTTGAAGTGTCTTCCCATTAGGTAGGGTCGCCATTTCTTAAGTGCATGTAGTATTGCCAACATTTCCTTCTCATAAATAGCTTTGTGTAAATGTTTTCATTTGATTGGACGACTTTTGAATGCACTGGGTCTTTCTTCTTACATTAAAACAATACCAATTCCATTTCCTGAGTCATCACATTCCACAATAAAGTCCATCATAACTAAGACCGATGCTTGGCACATTGCCTCTTTAAGTTGTTCAAAGGCTTTCATTGCTTCTAGAGTCCATGAAAATGCATCTTTCTTCAGTAATGTTGTTAGAGGTGATGTTATTCTCCCATAATTATTAACAAACTTGCGATAATACCCTATCAACCCGAGAAATCCTAGTAGATTCTTTATGGATGTGGGGATTTTCCTTTCGTTAATGTCTTTAATTTTGCTAGGGTCTACCTTAACACCTTCATGAGATTCAATGTGACCCAGATATTCCACCTCTTGCACTCCAAAGAAACATTTGGATCTTTTTGCATATAATTGTTTCTCCTCCAATAGTTTGAGCACCTTGTCAACATTTTGAACATGATCCTTATAAGATTTGTTGTGGATTAGTATATCATGAAAAAATACTAACACAAATTTTCTAAGGAAGGGTTTGAAAATGGAATTCATCAAACCTTGAAATGTAGAAGGTGCATTGGTAAGGCCAAAATGCATCACCAAAAATTCATAATGACCCTCATGACTTCTAAATGTTTTTTTCAAAATGTCTCTAATCTTCATTCTGATTTGATCATATCTTGAACAAAGATCCAACTTGGTGAAGTAATTTGATACTTGTAATTCATCCAATAATTCATCAATGTCAGGAATGGGAAATTTATCTTTAATAGTGATCTTATTGAGCTCCCTATAGTTTATACACATGTTCCATGACCCATCCTTCTTGTGCACAAATACTACTGGAGCAGAGAAAGAACTCTGACTAGGTTGAATTATACTAGCCTCTAGCATTTCTGCAACTATACGTTCAATTTCACTCTTTTGGGCAAAGGGATATATGTAAGGCCTGATGTTTGGAGGAACACTTGCTGGAATCAAATAAATAGTATGATCATGCTAACGAATAGGTGGGAGGCCTTTGGGAGTCTCAAATACCTTCGAATGATTGTCTAATATTGTTTGGAGATTTGAAGAAATAGATGATTTCGATGTGGGAACCTCTAGCAAACATAATTGTGCAATTACACGTTGTTGTTCTTTCTTTAGAATCATTTTGATTCCGTTAGAGTTGATTATTTTTCCCAGTTTCCCTACGATACCCCTTAATTCAACTTCCTTTCCTTCTGAATTTTTTTTATGAAAAGTTCCTGAAAATTAAAACCTATTGTAACCAAGTATTGTAGCCATTGGACTCCTAGTACAACATCAGCACGACCCATTGGAATGGGAAGCATTGGGTTATTCAATACATATTCTTCTATGGATAGCTTGATATTATGGAACTTTCTAGAGCAATTTATGGTTCCTCCACTTGCAACCATCACTTGACACTCTGGTGTTGGATATAGGAAGCAATTCAATTCCTTGGCTATCTTACAATGAATAAAATTATGGCTACTTCCCGAATCAATCAACATTATTACCCTTTTATTCTTGATATGTCCTTCTATATTGATAGTTTGAGGAGTGGTAATTCCGGCCAATGCATTACAAGATATGGTCGGATTCATTTTTTCTTTCTCTAGGGCTTGTTCCTAGTGTATATCCTCTTCTTTTGACATTTCTTGTTCGTTTTCTTCCTCCCCTTCACAATCTATGTAAAATAATTTGTTCTCAGCACACTTATGACCTTTAGTGTATTTTCTATCACAACTGTAACAAATCCCTTTTTCTCTTTTTTCTTCAAATTGTTGTGGTGTCAACCTTGTATGTTGTGGAAGGCTAGGAACAACAACACTTCCATATTTATAGTTGTGAGTGGTAGGCTTCCTTGTTGCCATAATTTTTCTTTCCATTTTTCTTGCTAACCTGAATGCCTTCTCCAATGAATCAGGTTCCCAAAGGTGAACCTCATGTTGGATGTTATCCTTTAAAGTCCCTATGAATACATCAATCCTATGCTCCTCTAGAATATCTTTTACCCTTATATTCAATTTTTGGAAGTCATCAATGTGCTCCATCGTTGCACCATTTTGTTTGAGATTTATCAATTGGCTAAAAAGGGTGTTTCTTTTTGTATCCTCATAATGTGCTATCATTTATTATGTAAAAATTTCCTAGGTGACAATTTGTTTATGAGAGAAAATCCATCAATACCATACAAATTGATTTAGCTCGAATTATAAAGTTGCAAAGCATCCCTTTTGTGCATTTAGCACATTATGGAGATCGAAATATTATTCCATATATAGTATCCATGTTACAGGATCCTTGCCATTAAAATTTCTCATATAGATCTTTGGAACATGGTGCGTCTTTGTTCCAACATTAGAGTCTATGAAATCATGATTAACATTTCTTTTGTTTTCTTTATGAGTTTCCTCTACTACATTTTTGCCATTAGGAAGCCTTTCTTGTAGCAACTTTGTCAAACATTCCTACAAACCTTCCATGTCTTTCTTCAAATATTCAATGTTGTCTTTCATACCATCTATCTTAGCTTCCATGTATTTCTTTAAACCATCCATCTTACCTTCTGTTACTTTTTGTGAGAGTGAAATTTGTTGCACTTGGCCTCGTAATTTTGATATATCATGTTGCATTTCATCCTCTTCTTCATGAGTCATGCTGGATATTTTAGGTTTCTTACTAGGTGTTTCCAATTTATTTCTTCAGGGAATCAATTAATGATATTAATTCTTCACTATTCCATTTGCATTCCTTCAAACTAATTTTTCAAACCAAACTTATGCAAAAAAAAAAAAAAACTATGCACCTTTTTTCACTTTGTAGGAGCTCGATATTGAATCTCCTGTATCTCTATAATTTTGGGTCTCCAAGGTCTAAGATTGTGTCTTACGGTATCCCTCTAAGTCCTCTTTCTAGCTCTGCAAGTCTGATCAAGATTGGATTCTCAAAGGAAGAGTTATGCCAAATCTCCCAGGATGGCCTGATTATAGACTAGTTCAGTAGATCAAACTTGTACGAATTTCCATGTGTCATTGTTTCAATATTAGGACCTAAAATCGATACAAAGAAAACTACAATCCATCTTCTTTCTCTAAATTCTTACGAAATTTCAATCTGATGCTCATAAAGAAGGTTATGATGATTTTCCCTAGGTCACCTGTTTGAGATATAATTTGGGATCCTTCAATAACCCTAACTTCCTTGGATCATATCTCCGAAAATATAGCGAGACAAGATCTCAAATTTGGACCCAAGGTTCAGAGAGATTTCGACTCAAATGGGTTTTTTTTGGCTTCTGAAATGTTACAGAACAAATGTTATAGTGAAAATTCCACGATGACCTGTTTCGAGTAGTGAAACCCTAAAATCCAGACCTCTGATACCAAATGTTACGTAACCAACTCACAAAATAAAAGAAAAGATAGATCAATGCCTTCAAAATCAGCCTCTTCGAGGGGGAAATCTCCTTTACATTAAAAAAATGAACAATTCTTGGATGATACAAATGACAAAACCTCATTTTTGTATATAGGAGTCTAAGGGGTCACAATATAATCAAAGCTGACATAACAATAATATAAGGGCACAACAATAACAATAGTGGGCTTCTATGGGGCACAATAATAACAATATTGGGACAATAGGGGTGCAACAATAACAATATGGGCTACAATGACAATAGTAATGGGAGAATCACTAGTATTATGGGGACCTAACAGTACAAACCTAGCCAAAGAATTCACAAACTCACAAGTTTGTCTTGGGGCTTCCACTAGCCACCAACCAACTCAAGAATTTCCCAGTTGGAAACGTCCTTCCTCCCTCAACAATTTCCTATCTGAGGGTGACAAGCTTACAACTTTATTATCATCTCTTAAACCTTCTCAAACCACGTACCAAGTCTTCAAGGTTGTTGTAGGTTTTCTTCCCTCTCACACTCTTGGCTCCCTTGTCCCAAGTGAGATTATTTATCTCTACGGAAAGGAATAAACGTCTTCTAACTTTCTAATGAGTGAAAACCTTTTAATTTAGTCTCTTTTTCCTGTGAATTCCAAGACTTTACATAATCACTTTTATATAATATTAAAATAAACTTAAACATTAAAGTTTTCCACGTAGCCCATGATTTACCAAGTCTTTGCAATAAAAGTAAATTAAATATTTACTTTTCACTGAGGGGTGTTACATTCACAACTGTAAACCCAAATTTCCTAAAAAAATTACCAGATTTTGGTCAAAATCTTATTAGAATTTCCACTATTTTCCAGGCAAATTGTGGCCTCATTAAGCTACTCTTATATATAATTTTTATATTTTATATTAATTTTTATATTTTAAATTATTAATTTATAATAATTTTTATTGACATATACCATCAACGCATCATTATTGTTCTTTAAGAATTAATGTTATGACCTTATAAAATCAATGCTTGAGAGATATATTTAATATTATGACAACCTTAAAAGCACCACTCGAGACATATATCCATAAAGAATATCAAATTCACTATAGATATATATACATGAAGAATATACTAGCAATTGCACTACATGTTGCAAAGGAAATGTCATAAGGCAGTAGCATAGGGAAGAGTAACATTGATGAAAGAAGATGTGATATAATTCATAGTCTGCACTTATACAGGATATCAATAAGACTGCACTAAAGGAATCCAGATATAAAGTGAATGCAATAATTTGGTCCTTGATCATAATCTAGAAATCCTAAAGGTGCTCTCTCACACTAGTATTAAGGTCTTTCTCATGGTTAAGAATGAATACATTGCCAATGTTATGTCCAGCCAATGATTTGCAGACAAATGGGTGAAGAAAAATGTTGTTTACTTCTATCCTGCAACGAGGATCAATATAATCTTGGCAGGGAATGAAATTTTATCAAACTACAACAACCAGACCTAGTACGAGTTAGTGCCCTCTATTCTAAGAATCAGGCGAGCCCTGCTTAGATATAAGATGCATCATATCAAGGTAGGAATCCCTTTGGCTATGGATTTTCTCAACACTTCATTTCCTCCATCATATGGTGCTTTTCGAGATGATGTTGCAAAAACTATCATGAAACCAATGCTTGAGTTTTCGAGTTTATTTGCAGCCACTATGAACTGATATAGAGAGCTCTTGATGCTACTCGATCCATGTTATGGAATCTTCATTCATTTTCAGTCTATGGTAGAGGTGATGATTGGAATCTCGATTAGGGGCAAAAATTAGCTCAACAATAAAAGTTCTCAAAATTACTCAAAACTAGAATGACCATGTCCGTCTCGGTGATACGATCCCAACACAACTCATTTCACTCCAAACCGAGCTTATATGAGGAAGATATCGTGTTCTGTCCACTTTGCTAAATAAAGGAATTTTTTGAAAAAAAAATGTATAGTCGCTGCACATTTAGCAGTTTGTATTGCTGACATGGCAGATGACTGGTCAAGTCAAGGTTGGTCAATGTCCAGTGTGGTCTCACCAAGTGGCGCATTGCAATTGGTCCATAGGTGTGGTGATTTGGCATGTTTTTATTGGTCGGAGGATGGACCAATTAGGAGGGGACAAGTGGCAAGCCCGTAGGCCACCATGTGTCCCTCCCCAAAAGTTTGCATATATCAGTATGTAGTAAAATTTTATGGCAGGTTGGGGAGTCAAACTCGGGACCTACACTATACAAACTCCAAGTCTTACCGTTATACACGTGCTATGGTACTTAACATACTATTGTCGTGAAACATATTTAAAGCTTAATTGTGGAAGAGTTGGGGTAAGCCATTGGCATTAACCGCTAACCTAAACCATGACATGTGACCACACCAAACTATTTGGTGGCCAGCAAAAACGAGACTGTCATCGAACCGTCATCTAAATGTGGCATTAACCGCTCGACATGTGACCACTACAACATTTAATGCAAGCCTTAACTTCAAATTAAGCATTAATCCTGTTTAACGTTAATAAATCTAGTTTAACCATAATTAAATGTTCTTATCCACTAATTAAATGCACGGTTAAGTTTGGCGGCCTTTCCGGCAGACCAAAAATTTTGGCGGCAACTCTAGTTTTAATGGAGTTAACTGGAGTTCCTCCAGTTTTAGTGGAGTTTTACTAGGAGACACTGTTTTGGTCATAACTTTTCCAAAATTCAACCAAATTGGGATCAAGAAAAGGTGTTGCTAGATGATTTTGATGTTTTGAACACATTGAAGCAAGTTTCATGAGCAGTAGAGCATTGTAAACAACATGTTGGCATTATGTTTCAAGTGTTGTCCTTGATGGCAACTCACTCAGAGGTTGGTACAGATGCTCAGAGGTTGGTACAGGTGATGGCAACTTAATCAGAGGACAGATCTCAGTACATCAGGACAAGAAAGAGATATACGCAGGTTCATCAAGGAGAATCATCCTATACACGCAGGTTGGATTCAGTAAAAGCGCGTACATGTGAAAAGTACCTTTGGTCCGTGGCAGTTAGTCCTTGGAAGTTGTGCCTATGGTTTTGGACCATGGCGTCTCGACGAACGTGTTGATCCGTAGTTTCGAAGTAGATGGTATTGGTTTGTTATGGTTTTGGACCATGGTATTGAGCAAGGCCTAAGGCTATATAAGGAGAAGATCATTAGGCCAAGAAGTGTGCAAGTGTGAGGAAGTGATGGAGATCTGATAAAGTGTGAGATCCAGATGCTGCTTTTGGGTTGGTGATGTCTTGCTTGATCTGAACCAAGGAGGCACTCATGTGAAGGATGATGAATGAAGGATTGGGATCTCAAGGCTTGGGATCTCAAGGCTTGGAATTATTATCTTTATATGGGTTGAGCATGGATAGACTAGATCTATTGACGCATGTTTATGAATGTTATGATTTGGGTATATTCTGATGTCTGAAGTAGCTGCAAAGTTATGAGGTTGAATTTGCAGATCTGTACGCGGGTTGTCCTTGGGAAAAGGCGTATACACGCAGGTTGGGTTCGTCCAAGTAGCGTATACATTATGAGATCTGGTGTTTCAGGTTGCTGTTGATTCAAGTGGTCGTTGCAGAGTTGTGGGCTCTGGTTGTGTTCTGTGACAGGGGTTCAGTATTCGGTGATTCA